>JAADVQ010000059.1:0-50767 GCA_023335835.1 Elongisporangium senticosum | reverse complement strand
CGAGAGGTGAACGACTCGGGCGAGGTGTTTCTGATCCACTCGGTGGTCGATGGTGTGCACATCCTGCGGCTGGCCATCGGCGGACTGGAAGTGCACGAGTGGCACGTCCAGAACGTGGTGACCGTGTTGTCCAAGACACTGGATCGGATCGTGGCCAGCGAGCCCAAGTGGCAGCAGCTGGCCTTGGCGCGTGACAACAACTGAATAGAGACCACACAATTTTGACTCAGGGGATCATAATGTAGCATCTCCAATTCAGAAATTTCAAAAATCACCATCATGTGTTGTCAGTTGCTGGCCATGGCGCTTTGTCTTGAAGTGCGCAGTGACGTTAGTGCGTGTGGCCGCAGGATTTGATGGCGATCCAGTCGGCGGCGGCGCATCAAGCGGCGCATAACCAACAGCCCGCCAGACACAGCACTATGAGCACTAACGCTGAACACTCAACCCCGCCATTCCTGTACGCATGGAGACATGAGTTCGCATTTCCATTAGTAACCTCCGGTCGAATTATCCACATTTATCCGTCGACGCCTCATGGCTCCACACAAACCTCAATGACGTCCGCCTATAAAATTATACAGGTAGTTTTACGTAGGGTGCATCGTCTGGCAAATCGGATCGGGAACGTCGGGATATTCGTTATTGAAGGATGTCACCCATCCGCCAAAATTGCCTTGTCTTCAAGCTTCCATCGAGAGAACGGGGAACCCTGCGGCCCGGAGACACGTCCAGCGCCATGGCCATCGAGTAACCCACAGATGCCATCAAGAGTGACGGTCAGTGGCCCACGCCGCATACAAAAATCAAGTGTGAGTGGAAACCCTAGCGTACCCGCTGGCGGTTGAGGTAGGGCCAGGCGTGAACGGTCGTCTCTGCCGCAAGCCGCCATGGCCGCAAAGAGAAACCGCGCGCGCACTCTTGGGTTTCCTCTCGGACTTGGGCCGCATTCGGCCGCAGAGTCATTCGGAGAAAGAGGCCGCAAGCATGTACTCGACGTCGCAGCACTCGACGCGCCATGGAGTCGACCCCGGCGCCACGGCCAGCTCGCGCAGCACGCGGCCCACGTCCAGTACCAACACGAGCAGCAGCAGCAGCGATCTGTCGGCCGAGCGCGCCATGATGCTGCGGATCCAGGCCAAGCTAGAGCGCACGCATCGCCGACTGGAGCGCGAACACGCAGTGCAGAGCGCCAGCATCCCGCGCAGCATGAGGTATCCGCTGCCACCGCAGAGCACGCAGCCGCAGCCTGCGGTCAAGTCCGTGCGGGTGGAGGATATGCCTTCGACGATCTCGCGCCACGGCCACGCGCCTGGTACATACAGAAGACACGAAAGCGGAGAGGTCCCGCTCTCATCCGCTTATCGGACGATGACGCGTGAGCAACAGATGCAGGCTTCGCAGCGGTCGCATCGCCACCAGCAACAGTCACGAGAAGGAGATGCCAGTCGTGGTATTGCATCACGACGAATGGAGCCGCCCGGCACCTCGACCCATCGTGGTGCGGAGTACCGGCCGCCGTCTCGGCATCCGTACGACACGTACGTGTCCAGACACGAAGGCGTGCGCACGAACAGCTACGAGGATCAGTATGCACGGCCTCCGTCGTCGATGGCGTCGCCGTTCCTCATGTACTCGAGTCAGAAGCGGCCTCCGCCGTCAACGGCTGCGACGCGTCACAGTGGCCACCACAACCATCCCACGACTTCTCGTCATGTCGATCAGCAGCTGCCGCAACAGTCGCATCGGCCGTCGTCTCGATCGCTGGCACCACAGCAGCAGCAGCACCGAACAACAACCGACGCCGCCCCCTCGACAACTCGTGCTGCAGCAGCTCCACCCAGTTCACGAGTTCGTTTCCAGGGCTACGAAGACGATCTGGCGAAAGCAGCAGCAGCAGCCAACGGACACAAACGACAGGAACCGGAGCGTGAGCGTGCTCCCGAGAAAGACCGACGTAGACACGAGGACCAGCCACGCGCGGGCCGGACGCATCGCCATGAGCCCAGCAACAACCGGCCAACGGAGCCACACAAGATCAAGGTGCCACCCAGATCCGAGATCGACACGTCCGCCATGCTGCTCATCGACGACGTCCCAGTGGTCACGTCGCCCCGCGAAGGCCGCCACCGCCGCTCGCTGGATGAAGTGCGATCTGGCATCAACATCATGGCGTACGATGATTCTCACCTGCCGCCTGTTCTCAATGCCGATCTCGCGCTGATCGGCGAGCGTCGTCCACGTAGCAACTCACTGCACGAGCCGCCGGTGTCAAGTAGGGGCATCACTAACCTGTCGCCTGCCCCAGCTGCAGTGCCGTCGCCGACCATGCGCGAGCGCCGTCCTAGACGCAACTCGTTGGTGGAGCCACCACCACGGTCGGAGATCAAGGTCTCGGCCTTCAAGACTGTGGTAGTACCAGCAGTTGAGCCCAAGAAGCCGCACATGCCGCCGACATCAGCTATCAATATGTGGGCACTGAGTGACTCGCCGCCTCTGGGGCCTCAAAAGCCAGCATCACCTTCGCCTCCAGCAGTAGAGCCTTCCCCGCAGCCTTCCACACCATCTCCAGTTGAGCTACCGTTGTCTCCAGTTCCTGCGCTCAAAGAGCTCGAAGTGCAGACGCAGCCATCTTCCGAAGAATTCCCGGTCGTTGATGTAACTTCTTCAGAAGGTGAGAGCGACTCCCAAACAGACGAAGATGAAGAAATGCAGGTGCATGATCAACCAGAGGCTGAACTCAAAGAGGAACCAAAAGCGGAAGAGCGACAGGAAGAGCAGCAGGAATTTGAGTTTTCCGATGAGGAACTCAATCAAGAGTCTGCAGACGATGACAACAACTTTGAGACAGCCTCTTTCGAGCCTCTGGAGACCCATCACGAAGTTGCAGAAGAAGCCGATGAAGAAATTGAGGAACCTGCGCTCCAGTCGCCATCTGAGTCTGTGCACGCGAAGACAACTCCGGCGCCGCAATCATCGATTCAAACCAACACCGCAAGACCTCCTTACAGCCGTCCTTTGATGACAATGTCGCAACGATTGGGGCGATCACCTCCTCGTCTTCCGACTGCACCGCCGTCAGCGAAACCTGCATCGGCCCGCGTCCTGCCCTCCCATCCACAACTACCTACAGCGAACGCCCGAGCTCCAGCCACCACAATGGGCCGTCCGACTGTTAGCCGACCACGCTCGCCCATCCCAGCAGCTCCGAAGACCGCTGGAAGCGCCGCTTTGACCGTTCCAACAGCTCTCTCCGCTAGACGCGCACGGACTCGCGGGCCATTGGATCTGAAACATCAGATGCCGCCGTCACTCAGCGCTCTTTCGGGTCTATCGAATGGTTCCACCAGCTTCGTCCTGAACGAGCTGAGTTTTTACGACGTCGAGTGGAAGAGCGGCGAGTTTGGCTTTTCTGTGCAGCCAGTATACGCGGAACAGCACGAAGACTACCATGATGCAAACAACGAACGACAGGCCGAGCGTATGTACCTGCGCATGCTTTTGAATACCGATCGTAGCACCTGCAAATCGTTTCGCACGGTTCGTGTGGGCGATGTGCTCGTACAAATTGGCGATCAGCAGATCTCGGAACTTGTTTATGGCCAAGACTTGTCCGGCTCAGCATTGACCAAGTTGTTTGCGCACCTCAGCACCCAGACACCGATGCGGTTGACCTTCCAGCGCATGGACTTACTAGATTGGGATGGAGGCGTGGAGCTGTAAGTGATTTTACTTTTGAATTAGAGACACGTGATTGAAAAATGAAAATCATACAACTCCTTGTGCATTTGTGCTGATCCATACTCACTACGATCTGTCCGCTGACGGACGCTCAAACAAGCACGACGTTCTCAGGTGTACTCGCAAGCGTGAACGAGTTGTGAGCTTCACGCACTCGGCTCATCTGTCGAGCATGCAGATGAGCTTCCTGCTCTAAATCGCCGACACGAGGGGTCTGAGATTCGCGCTTCTCAAGCAAATGCTTGCTGCCACTGCTGGATTGCAGCACAGTGGCCAAGCCAGACGCGAAAGTGCGCAATGAGTGAAAATTCTCCACGGGTTGCCAAGCAGCAGAGAAAGACTTGGCCTGCGCGGCTTCAAGCGTGGCGAGAAGCGATGGATCGCTCGTCACGAGTGCTCGGAGATCCTGGATATTGCTCGTGATACTGTCCATGAAGGCGACGTCGTACATGGACTCCAGTCGTGCGCAGTGCTGCTCAATCAGGTCCACGGCGGCCGTGCGATCGAGAGCGATAAACTGCAGAGGAAGAGTGGGCGGAGCCTGCGTTTGCAGTAGGTTGCTGGCGTCTAGTGCCAAGTCGTCGGTCGTGATGGAGACCAGGAAGCGCAGCATCACGCGAGCGATCACATCCTGCACCATCGCCTGCTGCTCCACGCTGAGCTCCGAGTACATGCGGCGAGTCGAGACATTGAGTGATCGAAGGAAGGCCACGACCTGGCCGCGCTCCCACTGGAAGCTGCCGAGCGTCATCGCCGAGTCCGAGAATTTGAACGTTGCGTTGGACTCGGCTGCTCCGGCGACTTCCCCACTCGAGTCGAAAACGACTGCGATCACGAATCTCTCTGCAAGCTTCTTCATGAAGTCGAACATGATCTGGTGTGCCTCTGCAATCGACCGAGGCGTCTCCTGCTGCAGCTTGTGAGCCACCGCGGTCGCGGTCGTGAGAAGGTCGACAAGTACCAGAGCGATCAGCCAGAAGCCGGACGTTGGGCGGTGGTGCGCAGCACAATCGGCGCATTGGTCTCCGGATGAAATGGCAGCATCGTATTGCGCTGTGATCGCCTCTCGTCGGGCCACCAGCCACTGTAGCAGCTGCAGCAATGATGCTGGATCGCTCTCGACGAAGCGTGGGGATTGACCGTGAGTCTGAGTCCATGTGGGCGGTAGAGAATCCCGCAAAAACGCCCACACAGCTTGTAGGACGACCATGAAGTCGTTTCCTGTGAGCTCGCCGAGCGCACGCAGCAGACTGGTCTCCACGTGAAGCTCTGATCGCCACACGCGATAGAACGGCGTGATTCCAGCGTTTTCGGGGATCTTCTTCAGCACGTTGTGAGGCACTTGCAAGCAGCCAACGGGGCCGTAAGCAATCCCTCCCAGCACCTTGTGCTTCCACTTGGGGTCCAACGCGTGCATTACGATCTCCAGCAGCACTGGCAACGTGTCTTGGTGCATGGGCAGTCGCGACAGATGCACCGAGTCAATCTCGACGCTGCCGTAGGCTACAGGCAGACGCAGACAAAGATCCACGAGCGTGTTGTCTCCAGCGCCAGCCACGCGGAGCTCGAGTGCGTACGCCCACGACTGGTGCATCATGTTGGCAATGCGCTGCAGATCCACAGCGATGGCCAGTCTTGCATAGTCACCCACCTGCGCTAGAGTCGCAGGCGGCGACTGCTCCTGGTCTTCACAGTACGATCGAGCGATCTCAACCGTCTGCGCGACCTGTGACAGCGTCAGGTCGGTGCGCAGGAGATCTTGCACTAGCGCAAACTGCTTCTGCTCCGAGCGCGAGCTGGCGAGCGAGTCGATCATTGCGATCAGGCGCATGGTCGCAGCCGTCGCATCTTCGTCTTGCACTGGCGCCGCAGACCTGGTCGTCGTCGGCTGGAGCGAGGCGCCTCCAGCAGCGTCCGCGGTGTCGTCGCTGGTCTTGTTCGACGCTTCTGGGCCGGCGTAGGCCAATCGCGAGGCGATGGCGTCCACGATCGAGCGCGTGGGCCGCTCTGCGAATTCCAGAGCCAGCGAAGCAACCCCACCGCTGGCGCTGTTACCGCTACCGATGGATCTGCGCACAGTCCTGCGGTGTCCGACAGCGGCGTCCAAGGCCGCGCGCTCGCGCTTGAGCCGCGTGGCCGGAGAAGAAGCAACCGCCGCATTCGCCGAGCCCTCAGTCTTGGTCGCGGAGTCAGCCCCGCCCACACGAGCGTTGGCCGGGTCGTCGCCACCAAAGAACTCCTTGAGTTGCGCGAAGACCGCCGACTCGGCCGCGACCGTGAGGCCGTGCAGCGTCTGCTCCTTCTTGACCTGCGTCAGCAGCGTGCAGTACTCGGTCCACTTGCGCGGGTGCTGCTCGATGTGGTGCGAGCGCATGTTGTCAGACCGGAATGGCTGCTTCCACGTCGCCACGTTGCGCGTGCGTGCGCGGGTCTTCTTGGGCGGCGCGTCCGTCTGGGCAGCTGTCTCTTCATGGTCGCCCTGCTGCTGCGGGGGCGACGGAACGGCACGCACGACCTTCTCCTCGCGGCCGAAGACGGCGCAGAAGCAACACTCGGCCACCAGCACCTCGCCGGTCTCGGCGTCTGTCTCGATCACGCGCACGCCGAAGTCGCGCGGGTACTCGCTGCGCCATGGATGCGCGCGGCGCTTGGCCGCCCCGGGCTTGATCGGCCGAGGCATCAGGTACCCGGTAGAATAGGAACTCCCTCGCCCTAGATTAGGGAAACTCACTGGATCTGGCGAGACCTCCCCCTTCCTGCAACATTAGCTTGTCGCGCCAGGTCGGAATACCGGTATTGTAACACGTACCCGAAATGTTAAGAATGGAGCAATCATGGTTATACTGGTATGATTACGACAGAGGTGATTACTGTATCACGCGCTTAGGGCACGCGCGCGCAACTTACCTTGTGGTGCAGCAATAGCACTGTAACGTTCGCCGGTTTTATTACGAAATAAGTGCCACGAGCCAGCCAGTCGCGATCGGATGGCGCAACTCACAGTGATGGAACACGAAGGCGGGGCCAGTCCGACTGGGTCAGAGTCTAGGGTCCACCGTCTGAGTCAGCGAGCGGATGCGATCGCCCCAGCGGACAAGGCCACCGCAGAGGAGGACCGCCGCGCGCGGCGGTCCGAGATCGAGAAGAAGTCTCGCCAGCGGCGACAGGTGAGAGTGGGCTTTGTCGTGTTGATTGCGGTCTGAGCGGTTCTGATTCGAGCGTCCTTGTGGGTTGATCTGGGATGGCGGTCCAGTGTTCCGTCCGGCTCATGCGCGACGAGCTGCAGCAGCTCGAGAGGACGTATCTGCAGTTGCTGGCGAACGAGTCGGCCGAGCGCGGCGTGATCCTGAGCCCGTCGGAGGTGCAGGCTCTGCGGGCCAAGTACCTGAGCGTCACGGCCGAGGCCAATGCGCTGCGCGAGCAGCAGAAGCAGCTGCAGGCTATGCTGCATGAGAAGCAGTTGTTCCGAGACTCGATGCGCGGCCTGGCCTCGGACTTTGGCGATCCGTACGAGGCCATGCAGTGGCACGCGGCCGCGCACGGGTCGTTCGAGCCGCTGACCATGGAGCAGGGCTTCGCGCTCATGCGCGAGTCGTACGAGACCATCGGCCGCTTCGATGTCGGCGGGCAGTTCATCACCTCGGGCGCGTCCTACTTCGGCTGGTCCGACAAGCGGCGGCTAGACGAGGCCATGTCGTGCATGCACTTCTCGTTCACAAAGACGTTCGAGCGCCAGAGCACGGAGCGGCTCATGAACGACTCGTGGCAGATGTACCACGACCAGGCGGCCATGCGCGCGCTGTTTCCGCCCTCCGTGCGGGTCAATCTCGAGGTGCTGCAGGTCATCAACAAGGACGTATGCGTCGTGCGGCGCCACACGCACTACGCGGCCATGAATAAGTCATTCCACACGGTCTACCTGCTCTTCCGGCTGCAGACCGCGACTGGATACATGATCTGCTTCCGCACGATCCCGGCGCCTGGCATCCAGCAGACGCTCGAGGAGAACGACGCGTGGATCGACATCTTCCACTGGTCCGTTGATGCGAGGTTCTTGTGATGCGCTATTGTCGTGACTGACCTCCTTCTCTGCCGTCTGTCGACAGGACGCACATGAACAACGTACGAGACGCGAATGGCGACGCCACGGGTTGTGAAATCGTCTTTGGCGGCTCTCTGGGCGGCGGTTTTTTGAACTTCGCGGTCCACTGGATGATCCAGCTCATCCTGACGGTCGTGCGCTGGGAGAACACCTGCGTCGCGCCCATGTTCATTACCAGCTCCTAGGACGACGACGGAACGATCAGCGTCCACACGTGGAAGAGAGGGTCGGACCAGTCTCTCGTCTCTGCGCTGCTCCGCGGTCTCCAGAAGCCAGCGCGGCTGACTGAGACGGACGGCATGGGCCCAAACCAATCGTATCAGCGAGAGCGTGTGGCTGTCGCTGGCTGCCTGGATCACTTGAGACGGGCGGCGCAATACCCCTGGATCTTTATGCGCCATCCACCCACGCAACAGCAACATCTTGTTTGGTTTGGATTCTCAAATGCTGGAGTTCTGAGAATGTTGTCTCGGCGCCTCGGAATCTGAGAAACATTAGGTAACGAGCTGGATCGCCAGCCGGCGAAACCGTCAGATTAATACATTTTTGTACCAGTTTCATTGGTACACTTGTGTTTTTCTGGCCGATTTGAAGGATGCTCTCTGAGATCCGAATGTATTCTGGTAAATTCTACATACTTTGCAAATAGCATACCCTCTACAAAAGAGTATATGTTTTACATGCATTCCGGATAAATCTTTACCAACAGTGACACTGTTGAAGTTATAAACCCTATCAAAACAAATATGTTTCGATGTACGCAGGAATCCCACCCAACATTCCCCAGCAACTGGATTTTCTGTCCCCAGTCAGGGTCCAAAGTCACACGCACACTTTTTCCACCAATCATCGTCCTTTCTTCAGACCACAAAGACGGGTCCAACTGTCTTCCCACCAACCTCTGATTGGCCAAAATCCTCACAGGCGCAATCATCAAACGACCAAAGAGAAACAAGGGCTAGGCTTCGTAACGAAGGAACTGCCGAGGTCCTCACTTTGCAAGTTCCCCAAGTCCAAGAACAAGACAAGCAACATGGAAGACGAGTGCGACATGCTCGAGTGCTGCATGTGCGGCGCCCTCTGCGGCGCCTGCTGCGCGGCCTCGGCCGCTGACGACGATGACCGCCGTCGCGGTCGCGGTTACAGCTCCCCCCATCACCACCACGGCCCGCAGCCTGTGTACGTGCAGCCCGTGGTAGTCCAGCAGGGCTACCACCAGGGCCCGCCTCCTCCAGGCTACCACCAGGGCCCACCGCCCCCGGGCTACTACCAGGGACCGCCGCCTCCGGGCTACGCCCCGCCCCCGCAGGGCTACCCGCAGCAGGGATACGCCCAGCCGCAGCAGGCCTACCCTGCGCAGGCGTACCCGGCTGCCAGCACGGCCAAGATCTAAGCGTCTTGAGACGCCCCCGCCAGTTTTGAAAGTGTATACTTCCTAAATAGCATTATCCTATTTTCCATCGCGATGGGGACGCAGCTGGCGGCGCGTCTGGCGCCTTACGAGAGAAGAGAGAACGTAGTAATATATTGTATTGTTTCCACCATCTTCACGCATTCGTGTGAGCTTTGCATTGAGCGCTTTGGTTGGCACGGAACACGGGAAGCAGCGCATGCACTCTACTGACATTGGGGCATCTCTCGTTAATGGCTGCTGGCGCCCTCCTTCATGGCCCAGTGGTTCGGTCGCCGGCCGTCGTTGCGGACCTTGCGGTCGGCGCGTTGGAGCACCTCGAGCTTGACCTTCCAGTCCTGGGCCTCGTCCAGATCGCCGGCCGCGAGCCACTTGAGGTCCTCGCGGTTGCGCGAGTCCGACTCGAGTAGCACGGCGCTCTCGGGCAGCGCCACGAGATGGCCGCTGCGGTCGCGGTTCATGGTCCAGTAGGGCTTGTCGGCGAAGCGCAGGCCGTCGAGCCACGAGCCCGTGGCCTCGCACACCTCGGTGCCATTGCGCGTGTTCACGATCACGCCGCGCACGCAGTCCGTGGGCGTCTTACTGGACGAGAACATGCCGCCCATGCCCTTCTTCTCGTCCGGGTTGAACTTGAGCTCGCACTGCAGATGGTTGGCCGGGTCCTCAAAGACCATGCTGCCCAGCACCTCGACCGTGCGGTCGCCCCAGAGGAAGCCGCCATACTGCACGAACGGCAGATTGTACGAGATGGTCGTGCCGTCCGCAAAGCTCACGCGGATCGGGCCCTTGTTGGTCTGGAACACGGCGTTGGACTTCATGCTGAACGAGCCGTGCCACAGCACGTAGCCCGCGATGGAGTACTTCTTGCCCACTAGCTGGAAGTTGCTGATGGGCGGGTGGTGGCTCGTGTGCTCGCAGAACACCTCCGTGTCGTCGCTCATCTTGGCCTGGAAAGTCTCGCCCAGGATCGGGTTGAACGGCTTGAGCTGGCCCACGCTCAGGTGCAGCCCGGCCACGGCGAAAGCCATGACGAACTTGAACCGCTCGAGCGGGTCCGACTGGTCCGCGGCCGTGTTCAGCAGCGTGGGGCCGTACAGGAACAGATCCACGGCGCGCTCGAGGTTCGTGCGCGGCTCAAAGATGCGCACGGGCAGCGAGAGGCTCACGGTGCCCTTGCCCTCGAGGATCTTGGCGCCAGCCGACTTGATGACCTCCTTGAGCACGCCGCCCTGCTTCTTGGCGATCTCCTTGTCCGTGAGCTTGAGCCCGCCGGTCTGAAGCCGCATCATGCCGCGCATGTACGTCTTGGGGTGAAAGTGCGGGATCGTGCTCTGCAACACGCCCTCGCCTGCAGCGCTGGTCTCCACGTTCTCGCTGCTGTAGTCGTCGTCGTCGTCGCTCTGGCTGCTGACCAAATCGTTCTCGTCGCCGCTGTCCTGGGCGTCAAAGTCCATGGCCTGCAGCGCGCCGCAGAGCTGCGACTGGGTCACGTACTCGCGCAGCACGGCCACGCAATCCAGCCGCTCGAGCAAAAATTGCTTGCGCGTGGCGGCCGAGACCCAGCCCTTCATGTCCAGGTCGGTCACGTACGTCGCCAGCGTGCGCGTGGCGTCCACAGGCTCGAGCAGCCAGCCGCTGAGCCCAATGTGGGCGCGCACGACGCCCGTGGTCGTGGGCTTGAGCTCGTTCACGACTGACTTCTCCAGGATCATCACGAGCGACTGGCCGCACTCCTCGCCCTCGGCGTCCACCAGCAGGTTCGTGCTCGAGTCGTGGCGCTTGTCCAGGACGGAGGACTCGCGCACGTGACGCAGCACCAGCAGGTCGCGCGGGGCGCACAGCGTGCCGAGGTCTACGCTATTGACGATCCCGCCGGCCACGCCGGCGTACAGCATGTTGGCCACCATGGAGTCCCACGAGCCGGACAGCAGCCCCGCGCTCAGCGAGCACGCCGCGACCGCCACGTGCGACGGCGCGAAAGGCTTGGTGGACTGCAGCTGCTGGAAGCCGCCCGAGAGATGCACGAGGTCGGTCGCGTCGTCGAAGGCCGCGATGTGCACCGAGTGCGGGAAGTGCAGGTCCCACTCGGCGCGTTTGGCATGGTCCGTGAGCAGATCGGCCGCGAACTCGGACGAGACCGGCAGCACGACGCTGGCGCGCGCGAAGCTGCGGCCCGTGGCCATGTCGGTGCCCATGCTCTTGAGCACGCCGTCGGCCGAGCCGATGGGGCGGAAGTGCACCGATTGGCGCGCGCTGGACGCGCGGCTACTGAGCAGTGACTCGAGCACGTCCATGCCGTGCGACAGATCGTTCTCGAGCGAGATCGTGGTCGGCAGGTGCTGGATCTTGCCGCGGTGCGTCTTGGAAGCACCATGCAGCGGGGCTGGCATAGGACCCGAGGTCATGCGCATGGTTCGGGGCTTGTCCAGCACCGAAGGCGACGACATGAACGACCGAGAGGCCGTCGTGCGCGTCTCCTGCATGGAGGAAGCCGTGGCCGATGCGGCATCGCGCAATGTGGTGCCACTGGTGGCGGCCGCAGCGTGGCCTGATCGCTCTTCGTGCTCGACCCGCGCCACACGTGCATGACGCTGCATGGACGTTTGGCGGTTGAGACCGCTAGATGCCGAAGAGGACGCGCCCAGTTTGGTCACGGCGTTACGCAGCACCACGAGCCACTGCGACACGACCTCGCCCTCCTCGGCCGAGAGGCAGTACATAACGCCGCTGGTGGCGTCGGTCAGGTAGATGCGCGGCGAGTTCCACGTCTCGCTGATGCCTCCGTCCTGCACCGTGCATCCCTCGAGCGGGATGACGGCGTTGGGCTTGCGATCCTTGCGGTGGATGTAGTACGACAGCGACCGGCCGTCGCACACGAACCAGCGCCGCTTCCAGCCTTTCAGGCGCTGGCCTTTCTTCTGTAGATAGCCCTCCTTCATGCAGCGCGCGTCAAACGACGGATACGACTCGATCGGCTTGCGCTCCGGCAGCTACAGGCACGCATAGACATCGAGTCAGTTCAACCATGATGAGGCCGCCATCGTGGTCATTTGACTCGCGCTTTCTCTGGCTGCAAAGCAGCTGGAGAGGAGGGGGGAGCGCGCAACGGGAGGGGAGACACGTACGTCATTGTTCACGAGGTCGTTGAAGCGCTGCTGGTAGTCCTGGAGCGTCTGCATGCTCGCGCGCGTGTGACTCAGTCCAACTGGCCGGCGGATCGGCTTTTCGGGCTGAAGGCACTTGTGTCCGCGTGTTATTGAACTCCCCCGCCAAGTGGCAACTCATTTCGACCCTCAAGTGGCAACGTAACCCGCCCGCCAGGCTACGTACAGTCGCCAGGGAGGTACGGTTACGGTTGGAGGCCAGGAGGGAAACAACACGAGAGCTGAAACGACGCGAGTGTCCCTGACGAGAAGATCCCAAGCGCCATGAGCTCTGCCGCCACGTACCAGGTGCGCAGCTGCATGCGCAGTGGGTCTGCGTGTTTTCCTTGATATTTGCTGCGTGCTCATGCTTGGCACGTGCTGTGATGTGGCGTAATGGCTGCAGACGCCCGACTCCAAGAAAGAGGAGTTCCGCAAGTATCTGGAGAAGGCCGGCGTCGTGGACGCGCTCACCAAGGTGCTCGTGGGGCTGTACGAGGAGTCCGACAAGCCTACGAACGCTGTGGACTACGTCAAGCGGTTCATGGGCGCACCCACGGGCGTGGATATCGAGGCGCTGCGGGCCGAGAACGAGGATCTCAAGAAGCGCAACACGGAGCTGTTGAAGACCATCGAGGAGCTCAACAAGCGCGTACGTGCATCCATGGACCACTAGGCGGTAGTATCTGTGCTCGCGTTAACTTATTACTGTCGTGTGGTTGTGCAGCTGACGATGGAGGACGAGGAAGAGGAGGGATAAAGAAGGACCTAATGGTATCTGCATTTGCATTCCACAAACACGTGTCTCCCTGCTTTAAGGTCCTACTCACCATGACCACGCCGGCCCAATTCGCATGTCAGTCAACTGAAGCGACTCGTTGTTGCGTTGATGGCTTCATTACGCAATGCGGCTATCATCTTGATCTTGGGCACCCGAGTAGACCATCGATGAGGACCCAGACATTACGATCTCGATCCGCTTCAGAGTTGCGATCTCTGTTGTCGTTAAGTTGCCAAATGCCCAGTTATGAACGTTTTGACCGTTCTTATCACTCTTGACCATCCCTACCAGCCACACGAGGCCATTGTATCTCGATCCACTCTGCTCAGGTACCCTTCCACGATCTGAATGATTGCATGTATCATGGCGATGGCTCACGATGTGCGTTCTCCCCAAGAACGAATCGGAATGACAGAAATCGTCTCTTCATCTGAATTCACAGCGCAACTATCCGGATCCCCTGAGCTTGATATTCGATGGCTGTATTCAACATCAGCTACCGTCAGAACGACATACGATACTCATACCGTGGGCTATCTGAAAACCCGCAATAACGATTGATGAAGTAGCCCACAAGCACTCGACTGACTGCGTCTGATTCCAGTTGCAATTCCTTGCATGACTCAAGATCGGGGCAAACCACGACACAGATCGACGGTTCGTTTGCTGCGTCAGCGTGGAAAACAGCGTCCACTTTCTGAAGCAGCTGGCTGTCGATCTTGAATTCCGTTGCGACTGCCGTACATAGATAAGCCGCATCGCAGCAGCTCACGGCAGAAGTAGACTCCACCTTCGTAATGCTGGCGATATTGGGGCAATCGTAACAAGCTGGAATCGAATACGAGAGATTCACTTCGTCTTTCCACCGTTCACAGTCGATACCTGGTCCCAAGCGAGCCGCGGCGCCTCTTTTCAGAGCCAAGCGTCTCATTTTGAAACGCGCTGGATCGATTGGATACTCAGAAACGAAGAGGACGAGCGAGTTGTCCGCTGCAAGACGATGCAAATATGTCTTGAAAGTGATTTCGGCCAGTGAATCACAGCCGGCGTTTCGGGCTCACTCCATCGTTCGATGCAAATCGTTGGCGCAAATGTGCCCAGAGAGATGGCGAACGACGTATTCGGAGTCAGTGAGGGCCTCCGACAGCGAAATCTTGTGAAATGGTTCCTGTCGCTCACATTCTTGACAAACAAATGGCTCAAATGATCGGATCTGCAGGATAAAAGACGCCCCGCATCTTCGATCGCACTGATCGCGCTGTGAATATTGTTTATCGTCTGCTTGACGTTCGCGAGTGTGAATTCACGCACGCTTCCACCAGAGTAATAATACCGTTCGTCCATTTCATCCGCAGTGTAATTGAAAATGAGATCGCCCAGCAAGTGAAGATCTGTCTTGGACCAGCATGGCAATAGACAGAAGTACACATCGAGTCTAGATTTCAAATCCACTTGTTCAACATATTGAACGTCATCAGCTGCTGTGGAATCTCACTTTTGTAGCGGAAGCCGTCCATCAACAGCCACAGTTCTTGTTTCTGCTCGAGGCTCTTATAAATGCGGACGGCTTGGTTTTCGTTGCAGTTTTCAACTGAAAGTACACGACGCGGTCGTCTTCCTGGCCCACGTACAAGAGGTAATATCGTTTATCCAGCTGTCGGTACGAAAGCACGTTCTTCTTGCGGTTCAGTACCAGATAAAATGCCATTAGACAGACCAGCATGGACTTCCCAACGCCTGGCGAGCCCCAAGAATGCTCTGCATATCATTACGCACATTGAAAGCGCTGGACGACGGCTCAAACCAGTCATCCACAAGAATCGACGCGACTTGCTTGTCCTCCAGACGCCAAAAGATTTTCCCATTGGTGGTGCATCCGCCCAAGGCGTCCATGAATCCACACACCAAAGGGATCTCGTGCACTACACCAGTTCCAGTCTGTTAGGTTCCCGCATTCTTCAGCGAATTTAGTCGGGCTGGGCAAGAGCGACATGAGCGGAACTAGCGGCCCGACACCAGGAGTCACCGGTCGAGGGCCGTATCGATGTTGCGGCACAACCACGATAGCGCATCATCGTAGTCTTCGCCATGGCCGTCAAGCAAAGCGGTAGGCTTGAGAAGCGTTCGATGACACCTGGAGGAACAAGCGCGCCGCAGGTCTTGCGCACTAACTGGAACCACACTTCGCGCTCCATTGGCTTGATTATGAGCTTTCTTGTGTCGCTTCTTGCGCTATTTGAATGTGAACAGGGGTTGACCAACGAAAAAAAAAACGTTTGATTGATGGAAATGTGAAACGGATAGCAGATGCAACAAGATCCTGGATTAGATGAATGTGGCACAGCTCCATTCATTGAATTCATCGCCAATCGGAAGCGCTAACACTGCTACTGCCACTGCACATCTACGCCGTCGTGCTGCACTGAGCCAGGAGCTCCGTGATGTTCTCTTCCAGCGACAGCTTCTGGCGGTTGAGGTAGTTTTTCCGTGCCTGTCCCAACGCCCAGGACGCATCAATTAGATCACAATCAAGCCCAATGCTATCGCTTTGTTCAAATTACGCACCTCCAGCGAAGACACCTGCTCGTCCACCTTGGCGGACTCCTGCTTCATGCTGCTCAGGTTCTCGTCCATGGTCGTCTGCAGGAACATCTTGCCCACGCTCTGGTACGTGATCGTGCCCTCGGGCAGGTCCGTGAGCTCCTTCTCCACCAGAGCCACGCGCTTGTTCTGGCGCGCGTAGGCCGCCAGCTTGGACTCAATCTGCATCAAGATTGTTCTGTTAGACGCCATGAAGCCTGCGCATCATCGAGAGAGAGATTGCGTACCTGCTCGACTTCGCGCTGGATGCTCATGAACTGCGGCTGCAGCTCTTGCAGTTCCTTGGCGATAGCCGCAGGCACAGTGCGCGTACCAGGGGTCTGCGCATTGGCGCTCGGCGCAGCCGCCTGCGTCAGCTCGCGCAGCAGCTTCTTGATGCCAGGCACCTTCTCCACATCAGCGGCGTTGGCCTGGGCGGCCTTGAGCGTCGCGATGGCCTCAGCCGTGCGTCCCTGTTGCTTCTGCGCGCTCGCGAGGCGGTGGTAGCCCTTGGCGAAGCCCGCGTTGCGCTGCACGCACTCCTTGGCGTCGGTCTCAGCTAGCTCCCATTGGCCCAACGCGCCGTACGCAGCACTTCGGTTGGAGTAGTACACGTGGTTCTCCGGGTCCAGACGAATAGCCTAGACAGCGCCATGCATTCAATCATGCGGGTGCAAGCGTCAGAGCGACTGAAAGCCCAGCAGAGCTGCATGCGCAGGAGGGCACTTCACCTCGGCGTAGAACGCGACGGCCTTGTCGAAGTTCTTCAAGTTAAACTCCTCATTACCGAGACTGCAGAACACCAATCGAACCGCCTTGGTCAGCACAATGCACTTACACACACGGCATCTCGCTCCAACGCTGTGTCAGCGCAGCAGCAGCAACTTACTTCTTCTGCGCTTCGGCCAGTTCCTGCGGGCTGCTCATGGTCGTCTGTGGTTATGGCACTCGGTCCACGGTTCGTATCCCAACAGCTACGGTTCACTCCATTCAGTATTAACCGGTCCGCGGTGCCACGAGCGACATAGGTGCATGGCGCTGATCCTGGAGCTTGGTGCTCCGGTGCACCGCCGCCCAGCAGCGACTGCACGTGGTGTCGCCCCGACACGGAGCGCACATGAGCTCCGCTGGATTATTGCGACAGACAACGCAAGTGGCTGCTGTCACCGACAGCTTGGTCCACGCGGCTGGTGGAGCACCGCCCGGTGCCGCTTGCACCTTCTGCTGATACAGAGCCTCAGCGTAGCAGCCCACGCAGAACCTCAGGCCAGTGCCGTTATTGCGCCGCGTGGCAAAGTTGTGGTGGCAGCGCATGCACAGGATGAAGTGGTCGGGCGGTGTCCAGGAGGCCGGCTCGTCCGGGTCGTCCAGCCGCATATAGTAGTCGTTGCCGTCGTCGTCCGTGCGCCGCACCCACGTGGTCGACTCGACGGGGATCGAGTTCACGTCCGAGCCGATCAGTCTCGGTGGTCTGCGCCGCGTTTCCTGCCTGGCGATGTTGAAAAATACGACGTCCCCAGAGGAAGGATCGATGCGTTTGATGAACTTGATGCGGATCATGTTGCGTGATTGGAGCAGCGCATGCCGGCACCGGAAGAGCATCTGGATCGTGATCGCGGCGTGGTGCTCGGCGTGGTCCTGGTACGCGCGTGCGGCCTTCTGCTGCATTTTCTGCTTGGCCAGATCGATCTTCTGCTGGATGGTGATCTCTTTCGCGATCTCCTCGCAGTTCTCCATCACGAGCTCGTCGCACACGATCTTCTCGAAGGTCTCAGTGTTGAGGTAGAACATCTTGGCAAACCGCCCGCCGTAGTCCTCGAGCCGCAACTGCCATCGACAGCCTGCGAGGTTCTGGCTCTCTGGGTCCTGCAACACAGCCTTCTGCGTCGCGATCGGATCGCGCTCGAAAATGCGTGTGGCCTCATTGTGCACCGCAGCGATGCCCTCCGGCGTGGCAAACCACGCGATCGTGGATTCGCGCGATTGCACACAGATCTTGGCCTGGATACTGGCCCAGCCAGCCTTCATTTCGGCCAGGACAGCTGCCTTCCGCGTGCGCTTGCTCTCCGTGCGCTCTTCTTCCTGCTGCTGTAGCTTCCGATTCGCGTAAACCTTCGAGGAGGCATCCTGGAAGGCCTGCTTGCGCGCTTTCTCCTCCAGCGCGCGTTCTTTGACTTCGACTGCGCGGCTGATGACATCTTCTAGCGTCATCTGCGCGACCTCGGCCTCCATGCGCTTGAGCTCGAAGAAGTCTTGGTGCAGCAGGCGTTCCCGCTGCTCGGCATGCCGGACTTCCACGCGTCGACGGTAAAACTCCTGCCAGACAGCCATGGACTCCTGATTGACTGCATTTGGGGCACAAGAGTAGTGTTAGAGATGATCCGGATGCTGCGATCGGGAGCAAGATACCTACTCTTTCGGTGTCTGGCCGCGACGAAAACCTTCACACGACGACGCTGCTCCGCATGACGGGCTCTCGTTCTCTGCACATCATGGATCACCTATGAGTCCATGCCACACAATATTACCGGCCTTCTCTATCCCACCTCTAGGAAGAGCACGAGTTGGTTCCAAGTACGCCGAGCTCGAACGCGATTGAGATGCTGACAGGTCCGTCGCCACGCCGCTTGGTGTCTGAAACAGCAACAGATCAGCTCTTGAGACCGAAGCATGATAGCATGCGAATGGCACACCTACAGCAGCTGCATGGAGTCGAAGAACAGTTTCCATGGGGAGAGCGCCAAGCGCAATAACGAGCGTTGGTACTTGTGTAGCGCTCTCAAGCGCCATTCCCGCATTTGCTGCTGCTTGCTGCGATGCAAAAGCAGCAACCGAATCGCTCTTTGATACCCGTAGGCTCGAAAATGTGCGTCTCCACGCCGTCGCAGCCGCTGGACGGAGACAAACTCTTTCCATCGCGCGAGTCGCTGACGAGGCTCTCGCTTCTGCCAAAGCTCCACAGCTGCGGCGACGCGAGCGCGGAACTCTTCCTGCTCGAATCTCAACTTGGCTTCTTCGTACAGATCACGGTAGAACGTGAGCCGCATGTCGTCCGTTAGTCGTCGCCAGCACTGCTTCTTGAGAGTCTCGGTCAGCTCCGGATAGTCCTCCACGTAGCTCCGAAGCACAGGCTCCGTGACGCCTCCGGGCACTCTGTGCAGTGCCTGCGCAAACGGCAGGAGCGCTTTCTCCTCGTCGCTGCCTTCGCTAGCAGAGCAGAGCATCAGACGCAGATCTCTCAGTCTGTGGACACGCAACGGCCCATGAGGAGTGGCATCGTGGTTGCCGACAGCAGCGAATACGTCCCACCAGCGCATAAGCATCCTTTTCTCGCCCTCTCGCCAGCGATCGAGCAGCAAGAAGGCGCAGAGCAGCTCTCGCCAGTCGATCTTGGCCGATTTGCTGTCCTCGAAGCTCTGGTAGACCGCTCGGAAGCGAGATCCGAGTGCCGATCCGGACGCACTGGTGAAGTCGTCGATGCGCAGAGCTCGACTCATAGCGATCTCCAATTGTGTACCGGTCACGAGATAGGCCACGAGGTCTCGTTGGAAGACGCGCATGACGTCGTACATCCAGGAGCTTGATGCCACGGGCGTCAGCTTCAGTGGGGATTGGTGGGGCAGCTTTGGTAACGATGGAGTCGACCCAGCTCGTCGATCCCGCATGACCTGCTCAATCATGGCGTACAGCACTCGCACATGGAGCCAGCGTTCGTGGAACTGCTGTGTGCGCTGGTGCTGCTGGTCGTCCATTGCAGACTCCACAAGCCGCTCATTCATCTGCGTCTGCGCATGTTCGCGCAAGTCTTTGATCCTTCTTGAGGCGCCAAGATGGTTGTCATCGCGTTCCTCAAGCAGCGTGGGAACGTGGAGAACGCGGCGCTTGCGGTCCCGGGACGGCGTTCGCAGCGGCGACAGGCTCTGCATTTGCACTCGCGAAGAGCCATGGCAGCGACCGGTCAGTCGGTACGTGGGCAGAAATAAATCATGGAGGAGCCGACTGCTGCGACCGAGACGCCACCGGAGGAGGAAAGAGAACAGCACGTTGTTGCATACGAAGCGATTCTGACAGAGGCCGAATGCCAGAAGCTCAAGCAGACAGCTCGCGTTCTGGAGACCCGAGTGGATCCGTATGTGCACGTCTGGGTCCACGACGCTCGGTCATTTGCGCATGACCGAGAGAGCTCCATGTACGGAGCTTCTTCTACCAGACACTCTCTTGAGATGTGTGGTTGAGTCTGTTGCTGTGTAGTGCTCCATTCACACTGCGCCTGCATCCTCTGCTGCCCATCGCAGAGATTCGAGTGAGTTCCATTTGGCTTCTGTTACTGTCAGCCGAAGGATAGAGCTCTCAGAGTCGGTTGCTCCAGGACCTCGTGGAAGATCGATTCGCAGCCTCATCCGGCTACAGCGCGGACCGCGAGGGCCCATTGAATCTGTGCTTTGAAGGCTGCGTGCTGGAGAATGGCCGGGCCTGGGGTGATTACCACACCGTCGCTCGGTCCTCGTCTTGGGCCAAACCGTTCGCAGGTGAGTCATCTCTTGCGGTGGGGATTCGCCATAATGGATGAGATCCCCTGACATTGTGTGTGGGTGGATCCAGGCATCGTGTTCGTGGTCCCGTTCCGGAGCTTGCGCAGCAGCCCAGTCACATGAGAGAGAGAGAGAACCCATACGGAAGAAGGACGCAATTGCGATTCTTTCCCTGTCATAAATACCTCCTGTCACGCACAACAAGAACTCATCGCTCGCTAGGCGTTTCACCCCAAGAGGCCCTTGGTCTCGCACTCGTCCTCGCTCGACTCGCTCTCCTCGTCGTAGTCGTACGAGCGGCGTCGGCGGCGCTTGCTGTTCCGCCGCTTTTTCTTGCCGCTCGAGTCGCTCGTGTTGACCTTGTACGAGGGCCCGATCAGGATCCGCCCGAGGCACGGGATGAGGAACTCGCAGCGGCAGCAGCAGCGGTAGAGCAGCGACTCGTCCGCGGCGCGATCCGGTCGCTCGTGCACGTCGAAACGGTCGTTGAGCTCCGTGACCTCCACGCGGGCCTTGAGCTCCGGTGCGTGCAGCATCTCGCGCACGTCGTCGATCATCACGGGCGTGGCGTAGATGTCCAGCGTCCAGCGCACGATGGGCTTGGCGCCGGCCGTGCCGTAGAGCTCAGCGTACAGCGCATATACCTGTGGGTTCACGCCGCTATCGCAATACTGTTAGCTATTACCATGAAAAGAATAGCAGTGCTTCCCCTACCGATAGTGCTTGGTGGCCACGAGGTTCTTCTTGAGGCAGTACTCGGCCGGGTCAAACAGCGTGTAGTTGGTGAGCGGACCTGGCTTGACCACAGGGCAGTCCGGGTCGTCCTCGCTCAGGATGTACACCATCCAGGCGTCCAGCCACGAGGTCTCGATGAGGAACCAGGCCTCCCCGCGCTTTAGCTCCCGCGTGTCGTACTGCAGGATCAGCTCCCGCTCCTATCGCGCACACACACGTCCATCATCCAGTGAACCCCTGTGAACCCATGCATGCGCATTCCAAAGCCTGCGACGCACCAGTCGACGCCGCTCTTCCGCGGACGAGCGGCCGAAGCTCAGATGAGCCGACGCATCACTGTCTATGCGGATGTCCGTGAGCTCCACGCCCGTGTCCAGCTCGTCGATGTCGTCCTCCGGCGCCGCCGCCGACTTGCGCGACCAGAGCTTGAGCATCTTGGGCGTAACCTGCGAATTGCCTATTCTGAGTTTAGCGTAACCTCATATGTGGGGGCACTATTTCATCGGCGTACCCCTCGTACCCCCCCCCCCCTCTTGAGTGGCTACACTTTGGTGGTTGGCTGGCCACAAAGCCAAACGAGATGAGTGACTCGGAAGACGAAGAGGTCTACGAAGGGGAGGAGATCGAGCTGGGCTTCGTTGTGCCGCAGGAGGAGGCCGCCGATGCCCAGTCGCTGCTGCTGCACGAGTCCGCCGACTGGGCTGATTGGGACGGTGGCAAGGTCGGTGGCAAGCCCAGCTGGCTGGACCGCGACGGCGTGCCATTGGCCGAGGCGCTGGCGTGTGCAGCGTGCACAAAGCCCATGAGCTTCCTGCTGCAGATCTACTGTCCGCTGGACGACCCAAGCGACGCCTTCCACCGCAGTCTCTACGTATTCTGCTGCCGAACGACTGGGTGCGAAAACACCGGCCACGCCAAGTGCTTCCGCTCGCAGCTACCGCGCGAGAACCGCTTCTACCCGTCGACCAGTGGTGAGGCCCTCGTGGAGGTCGATGCAAAAGCATCTCCTTCGCTTTGTGCGCTATGCGGCCAGCGTGCTACGCTCACGTGCAGCGCGTGCCATGTGGCCCAGTACTGCTGCAAGGAGCACCAGAAGGACCACTGGAAGGCTGGACACAAGCATGATTGTGCGGAATGGTGCGTAAGATCTCGACGTCTGGTGCTACGGCGCTCATGTCTGCCAGACTATATGACTCACAATCACTCGCTGTCTCTGTACCCGCTAGTCTGAGTTCACTTCGCCTCATTGAATCCCCAGAGGCGCAGCTGAACCTGCGCAAGGGCTCCAAGTGGGTCTTCCCCGAATACGACCTCGAGATCGACCACGAACCAGACAGCACCAAGGCTGCGAACGCGTACGAAGCCAAACTTCTCGCAGACTTTGAGGCCCGAAAGGCCCAAGGCACCAATGCCGTTGCCGGCGAGGAGAGCGATCCGTTCACGGACGATTCGGAGATCGATGTCTCGCAGCAGGAGCTGAACGACGCGCTTGGAAGCACTGCCGACCAGGACAAGCACTACATTCGCTTCCTCACGCGCGTGGCGCTGGCCAAGGACCAGGTGTTGCGCTACGGACGATGGCGAGACCCCTCGAGTGTCCTCTGGGTGCACTCGGGCATGGTGCTGGCAGACGACGCGGTAATCCCGCCTTGCCCGCGTTGCGGAGCCGCACGCATGTTCGAGTTCCAGGTGCTGCCCCAGCTGCTGTCCTACCTGCACGTGGACCAGGCGAGCTCGCTGCAGCAGATTGGCGAGAAGAGCTGTGAGTGGGGAACACTCGTGGTCTACACGTGCACCAGCAGCTGCAAGCTCGATGGCGAGTACGCGGAGGAGCACGTGCACTACCAGAACCCGTACGTCGGTGCTTGACGCAAAAACGCGACAGTAACTTAGTTGTAATAGATCCTACCGCATGTACAGAATATATGCTACGCTATCGGAGTTGATTCGACTGCATTCATTCGTGGAGGAACAATCTGGCTGAGAACAGATCACGATCAACGGTTGAATAAGTGGATCAGGATCTCGAAGACGCAGCGGGTAAGAATAGATTGTACTCAGACGCCCAAGACTCCAGTCTGTCCGTGATCCTGCTGCTTGGTCATATCAAGAAAAGCAACCAGCCAGGAACTTCGAGCTCTCGCCTTCTCGGCACCGATCAAGGCCCCGGACGCCATGTCGTCTCTGCGCGTGCGCGTCCAGAACAAGGTTTGTCCGTAGCTTTCACGTGCCAGTTGCCACATTTCTGACCCGCTTTCCCGCGGATCTGCAGCTTCTCAACAAGCTTGGAGCTGCCAAACCCAGCAAGAATGTGCAGTTTGAAATGGCCCATGAAGGCTTCGAGAAGGCGTACGGAGGGGTTTCTTCCCTGGACTCAGCGTTGCGCGGCTTTGTGATCTCCTTGAAAGGTTAGCAAGCACCTTGTAGCGAAGCTAGGCGTCTGAGTAAACTGAGCATGCTGTTTGTGTGTTTGGCAGCGTTCCACATGTCGGGCCGCGTTCTCGTTGGCGCCATTGATGCATTGGGCGGAAACCCCGAGAACTCAGCCGAGATGAAGGCCTTTACGAATGAGCTGAAGGCGGCCTTCGCACTCACGGACGGGAAATCGCTGGAAGAGAGCGTCAAGCGCTTCGAGCAGCGTGTCTTGCGCCCCTCCAGTGGCTGGGTGAGTCAGGGCAACGATTTGAAGCAGCAGGTGGCTGCGTTCCAGGACGAGAAGGATCTGTACGACCACTACACGCGCAAGGTGCAGTCCATGCGCGAGGCGCGCGACAAGAGATCAAGTACTGGAAAGGGCGAAAAGCCCAAGGATGTCGAAAAGCTGCTGCGAGTGAGTCTGACCACTTAGTCCGTCACCTGGTGAATACTCGTCCTCACTCTTTGATTCCGCCCGCAGAACGAGCAAAAGCTGGTGACGTCGACCAACACGTACATGAAATGCTCCGATACAACGATCACGAACCTGCGGTCGTTTACCAACTCGCGGGAAGAGAAGTTGATGCCTTTACTCCACCGAGTATGCTGGACTCCCTCCATGTGTGTGGCTCTGTTGCAAGCCTGGCTAATTCCGATGTGTGTTGCTAGCTGCTCGAGTTCCGAATCAACTATGCGAATCAGCTCCAGCGCGACTCGCAGCACATGCAGGCCATCATCCAGCACGATGTGGTGCACGAGAGCATTCTGGGTCGATTGGAGTCGCTGGTGACGCACTTTGTGGGTGTTGGACCCTCGAACGATGGGAACCCAGAGTTTGGAGCAGCCCAGCAGCAACCGCAGGCACCACAGGTACCAGAACCTTCGGTACAGAGCTTGTCATTCGAGAGCTTCGTAGGCGAGGTGCCACCTCAAGTCCCACCTGAATCCGCCAGCGGTTCTCGCAACTCGAGCTTTCAACCGCGCACGGCATCATTCGAAGCCCCGCAGCAACAGGCGTACGCCACAGCGCCTCCGAATGAATTCTTTGGCAACTTCGACCAGCAAGGATTCTCGCAGCAGTTCCAGCCCCCTCCGCCACCGCCGCAGCCGATGCCAACAGCTTCCAATCCGTGGGACGACTTCGCAGCGCAGTCGGCGCCAATCCACCCGATGTCGTCATTCCCATCGGCCCAGGAGGCGTCGCCGTGGTCCACGTTTGACGATGCGGCCAAGCCTCAGCAGCCTTTGGACCACACGCAGCCTCCGCCGCCGCCGATGAGGCAGATGCCCAGCTTCCACAAGTTGCATGCCGAAGCTTCGCTCGGAATCATGTGAGAACGCCACGAGGGAGAAAGATGGTGTGCGTGAAGACCAGTGCCTTAACGCTTTTATCTATCGAAATTATAATCGAGCCCTCGCGCTTCAATGAAGTTTCTTGGTCTCTAAGGCAGCCCATAACCCACACATCTGCTCGCAGTCTCTTCTAATCCTTGTGGCTGGCGAGCACCTGCGTCAGGCGCGCTTGTCGCTGGTCTCGCCACTGGTTGTGCTCGTGCAAATACTTCTCGCTCTGCATCTCTCTCAGCCGTGAGACAGCGCGGTGGAATGCGATCTTGAGGTCCTGCATGGCGCACAGGTTGTCGATCTGAAGTCCCGCAGCCTTGGCCGGCGTGTAGCCGCCCACAGGTCCGTCCCAGGAGCTGGTCGTGGGGATGCCTTGGTCTGCAGCATCCTTCTGCTGCTTGTGTTTTTGCGTCTCGGTGGCTCCTTCGTTTCGCTCAGCCTCTTCCACCTGTACTGTGGCCTCGTCAAAGCGAAAGATCTGGCCTGCCGGGCCCTGAGACGAGCAGACGAGTCGCGTGTGGTGCTCGTACAGCTCATCGATCAGCAGGATGAAGCGCCGAGCCTGGTTGTGGTGCTTCATCTCCAGCACAGGCACGCTCTCGAGCACGACTGTGTGGAAGCACTCGCACAGCGCCTTGTAGTCCGCCGCACCCTTTTCCGTGTTGCAGAGATGGTCAAAGTCCACTCGGCAGACGCCGTCACGCGTTCCAGTAACCTCAAGATGCCGCCCCATCATCACGGGCACACACAAGCGCTCGACTGACTGCGGCTTCGCAGCAACTTCGTGCACCAGCTCGTTGAACAGCTCGTCCATGCGGGCGCTGGTCTCAGTTGAGAGCGGGAACAGGAACGACTCCTGCGCACGAGTCTGCAGCAGCTGACGATGGTCCACAGCAGAATCCATGTCCACAACCTTGGTGTGGCGCTGTAGCTGGTCCACGAACGGCAGGAAGTACTCGCGGTTCGTGCCGTTCTCGTACAGCTTCTGCGGGCGGATGTTGGACGTGGCCACAACCACGACCCCACGCGCGAAGAACACGCCGAAGAGCTTGCGCAGGATAAGCGCATCCGCGATGTCCGTGACTTGGAACTCATCGAAGCAGAGCAGATGCGCGTCCTCGGCCATGCGCTCGGCTACGATCGTGATGGCGTCGCGGCTCGGGTCCAGGTCGATATGCCGCTGTCGACCGAAGCGCTTGAGCTGGTCCTGCTTCTCACGATGCAGCTGCTGATGCACCTCCAGCATGAACTTGTTGAAGTGCACGCGGCGCTTACGCTCGACTTGGGCATGCTCGAACAGTAGCTCCAGTAGCATGGACTTGCCTGTGCCCACGCTGCCGTGCAGGTACAGGCCGCGCGGCACCATCACGGGCTTGGGCAGCGGCAGCGCCTCGGATCCCGCTGGTGCTGCATCTTCCTGCTTTCTATTGTCTGTCGATTCTTCCTCAGTCGTCGGCGGCTCGAAGACCGGCAGCGCATAACCACGCAGGCGTCTGTGCAACCGGTCCAGGAAAGACTCCACCACATGACGCTGTCTGTCGTCCGGTTTGAGCTGACCTCGCGCCAGCAGCTGCGCATACTTGTCCGACAGCTTTTGCTGCGACGGCTCTGAGGCGAACGCTCTGGCCCAGCCGCAGCTGCGCAGAGCGCGACGACTGTGGCCGCTCATGCGTATCATCTAGCGGGAATGTTGCTGAGTGGGCCTGGGATGTTAATTAACCAATGTCTTAACGGCCAGTTATGATACCTTGAAGCTCAGCATCACTTGGCAAAATGACGCAGAAGACGCTCGTGGTGGCCGGTGCCGGCGTCGTGGGGCTCAGCATCGCGCGCGCCGCCGCCAGGAGCGGCCTGCAGGTGCTGCTGCTGGAGAAGAACACGCAGGTCGGCATGGAGACCAGTGCACGCAACAGCGAGGTCGTGCACGGTGAGCAGAGCTCTTGAATGTAGAGTGTGGCACGGACGAGAGTAGCTGCTCATGATTGCATAGCTGGTATCTACTACACGCCGGGAAGCTTGAAGGCCCAGCTCTGCGTACGCGGCAAGCACTTGATGCGCGATTTCTGCGAGGACTATAGCGTGGAGCAGTCCATGTGTGGCAAACTCATCGTGGCGCAGCGCCATCAGGTTGGTAGTAGTGCGGCATGAAGAACAAAACCGATCGATTACCTTTTCACGATAGCATCTGCCACCAGAGTGGGCTTTTGGACGCTCTAGCTACGAGAGGTCACGCTAACGGAGTGATGGACCTGAGACGGCTCACTAAAGCTGAAGCCCAAGCCATGGAGCCCCAAGTTGAGTGCGACGAGGTAAGATATTATCATCACGAGATATGCTTCAAGCGAAAGCCTCATTGCTTTGACTCTTGACGCCCTTTCCAGGCACTATTCTCTCCGTCAACAGGAATTGTGGACTCGCACGGGCTCATGCAAGCGCTTCTCGGTGACGCAGAAGCGCACGGCACGATGCTGGCACTCTCTACGACGGTCAAACATGGCGTGTACGATGAACGCAGCCAGCAGTTTGTGCTCTCCACAGCTCAAGCCGATGGGCAAGAGTTTGAGCTGCCCTGCGACTACTTTGTGAACGCCACGGGACTCTTTGCCATGTCTCTTTTGCCTAAGATCAAGCCTCTCGGGCAGCAGCAGCCGCCTGATGGGCAATTGCTGCCGACGCTTCCACCAAAGTTCGCCAAGGGGACGTATTTCAAGCTCCAAGAACACGTCCAACCGTTCCGGTACGTTAAAAAAATAATACCAATTGTTTTCTGTCTACGTGACGTGACTGAACACGCTGGATTTCCAGCCACCTCGTTTATCCGATTCCAGAGGTCGGTGGGCTCGGTGTGCATTCTACCATGGATCTGCAGGGCAATCTGCGCTTTGGCCCCGACGTCGAGTGGGTAGATGAAGTCAACTATGTGGTACGTTTTGCGAAAGGATTGGAGTTTGGAAATTGGAGTCTAACCAGTCGCTATGCTGTAGCCGGATCCGAGCAAAGCGGATCGCTTCAAGGAGCTCATTCGCTCGTACTGGCCTGCCGTCGACTCGTACAACATCGTGGCTGATTACTGCGGCATTCGACCAAAGATCAGCATTGGCGACTCCATTTATGAGGATTTCTACATTGCCGTACGCCTTTGCTATTTGTTCATTTAAACTCCTGTTCAGACTAATGCTTGTGTGGTTGTGAATACAGGATGCGTCCTCGCACGGAATGCCCGGACTCATGCACCTGTGTGGCGTTGAATCCCCAGGCCTGACTTCGTCGCTCGCCATCGCTGAGCTTGTGATGAGCAAGCTGTTGAAATGAACAAACAGCAACAGATAACAATTTTGAAAGATGCAAAATGAAGGCGTGTTTGCTAGACTGCAATCAACTTGGTCTTGGATGTGATGTCGATCTCAACGGAATCAGTGCCCATCTTCTGCTTGTCGATACCATCGACTGCGTGGTCTTGGTCCTCTTCCAAGAGCATCTCAGCCTCTCTTTCAAGTCCGCGATGCGACTCGGCAGCCAGAAACGCGATAAAGTGGATCACAAGGCTGCTGATATTGAGGTAAAACGAGGTGCCCATGCGCATTGCGTTCGTGTAGATGACCTGCGTTTCCACGTACCAGGAGAACGCCAGCGCGATTTGCCAAAGAGCTGTGCACGCCGCCGCAATAGCTCCGTATCGAACCAGCGATGACTCGATGCTGGCGCAGGTGATACCCACGACCAAAAGAGCAAGGCTCAATCCGGCAAAGATGGATGATATGATGGCGATCGCGACGCTGCCTTTGCCCTGGCCGCCACAAGCGCGGTGCAGAAAGCTGAGCCAGTTGACTTCAATTTCGCTGTTGACCTGGTCACTGAGCATATCCATCGGTTTGCCCGCGCTGCAAAGATCATCGTCAGGGTCGTGGTGGACATGGCGGCACCGCCAGCTTGGCGCGTTGGCGTCGCATTGCATGACCACAATTTGCGACGTGAAGTAGGACCCGCACGTCACATTCTCGTACAAGACATTCGCGTCCACCGCTACTCCTGCGCTGGCGATAGCATTCGTCATATTGGGATGAACAGCCACGCAGGCGCCCCAGAGACCGAACGTAAGCTCGAGGTTTGCACTCTGCTCTATCTTGGACCAGTAGGGGAGCACCAGAGACATGGCCGAAAGGATGCCGGCCGTGATAACGCTGAGCAACGCTACATCAACATACGAGCCATCAATCCACAAGGCAGGTTTGCGTTGGTGAACATTCAAGGACGCACCTAAAGCTCCAGGTCGGGAGCAGCCCATGCTGTGTGCTTGGCCTTCGTATGTGTGACGCTGATATGAACAGAAACTGATCCTACCACTTTGGCCACGAAGCGACACCAAGCGCTTGAAACGCCTTGACCAAAGCCGTTGGACGATGCATAACAGTCCAAAAATGCCTCCGGCGGTCGTTCCCAAGCGCAACGTGGTTCGTAAGCCCTCTCGGGTATATTCCACCGTACCATTAGTACTCAGCACGACGCACAGTTCCGAAAACCTCGCGCGGCCGGTGACTCGTACCGAGTTCCAGGAGCTCGCGCAGCTTGTAGCACAGCTGAAAAAGGAGAGCAGCCGTCAGGTCACGATCGGTAAGTGCGCCACTCTGCATCCTCGCTATTGCGATATATATCCCATTCAGTTGATTCGCTTGAAACTTCAAACACGCAGGCAGCTCACTTGAAAGCGATTTCGAGCTCGTCAGGGCCCAAGCCACGGCCAATAAGGCGTCCATGGGGACTCTGGCGGAGCTCGTGCTCGAGAAGACCAACGAATTGCAGCAGCTTGTCTCCTCCCAACTGCAACAGCTGCAGGTTGAGAGCGAGCAGAAGCTCACGGACGTTCAACACGCGCTCGATCGACTGGAGTTCCGCTTCAAACACCGCATCCGAGACTTTCAGGCAGTCGCAGAGCAGGTCGAAGCCCAGCAGAATGCTCTACAGACACTGCGATCCCAGCTGAGCCAGACACAAATGCTGTTGGATACGCAGCACGAGAACCAGCGCACGTTTATGGAGGCCGTGCAGTACGAGGTCACGACGGCGCAGGTGAAGGCGGCCCAGGCGACCAATGAGTGGAACGGCAACATGATGGACTTCCAGGAGCGCATGATCGCCTATGTGAAGCAGGTCCAAGACGACAGTCAGGGTAATTACCAGCAGCGAATGGCGATCCAATCATGTGTCCTGTTACCTTGGGTCTCTGTTGGTAGATCGGAGCGATACGTTCACAAAGCAATTGCGGGACATTGTGAGCCACGAGAAGCGGCAGGCTGCGCTTTTGAACCAGGTTTGTTCTCATGAGGCCAGACAGCAAGCGACACAAACCCTTCCCTTCGACAAACCCTTTACATCATTGACGCGTCGCTGTAGACGGAGGGAGATGTGGCAGCAATGCACAAAGGCATGGAGGAGCTGGGGAATCTGCGGGCCTACGTGCAACGAGAGCAGGAGCGCTCGAACCAGCACCACGAAAACGTACGTACACCCACAGTTGGTACTAGCTGCACATTCAGCACATGAATCATGGCTTCACACACAACAGCTCGTTCGGCGGCAGGTGGCAACGGAGCACAAGCTCAGCAAGATCCTGTACCTCGTAGAGCGATCTCAGGACTGCGAGGACCTGCAGCGAACCGTCGAGCGGCTGGAGAGCAATGTTAAGCTGCGCATGGACGCCGTGCTCGAGGTCCGTGGCCCTCGCTGCGTCCTGAATCCATGTGTCCTAAGAGGTCTCACACTCCCGGTCTGCAGCTCATCGCGCTCTGCGTGCAATAGTGAGTATGTCTATAATTGCAATTTCACGAAGATCAACCAGACCATCACTCTCGTCGTGTGCCAAAACGGCAACGAAAGGGAAACGAAGAGCGAGAATGCGCGCGAACGCGGCGCCGCCGAGCTCGTCCTCCTCTTCCGGCGCTTCCTCTGCCGCGTGGGCAAACGCAGAGCCTCCTGTAGGTGGCCCCATCTACACTGTGGGTCTCTGATATGTGGTCTATGGTCGTCTTAAGAGTCCGTGTGTTTGTGGCTTCGGTACTATAGCGCTCCGGAAATGCACTGCAGCAGTGTCTCAATTCGCACGTGATCAGTGCGTACCTGGCCAGTCGCGCGGTTCGCAAAGCGGAGTACGTGGCTCGATCAATTCATTTGATGCGTGGTCGCAGCAATTGACGGGATGAGTTGGGATCTTGTAGGTGGCTGAAAGATCCAACAGCGCAGGAAGTTCGAGCGGATACGATTCAGCGAGGAGCAAATGCGCGCAGTGTGTTCAATCGTGTCTGTGGTGACTCAGGTGGATCGGCCTTGAAGGTGGTGCCGACGCCTAAAGTGCGTGTCATTCCGCCTACACCCAGTGCACCGCGCCCTTTACAGTCAACACTAAGTTCGTCAAACAGCCGTCAGCCAACTCCAATCAATGTATGATTCCTAGGTGGATGCGTACTCGGCTCTGATTGTGGGGATACTGAACGTTGCTATGTGATTGTGCAGTCATTTACGCATCAAGCGCCGACTTCATCAAACGCCCCAATATCGTCCTTGTATACGGTTGATCTGGAAGCTCTTTGTGATCTCGATGTTGACTCACTCGTGGCCAACCACCAGCGACAGAAACCACCACAAACGTCTTCATACTCTCGTTCGAATGAGGATTCAAATGACCAAGGATCATGGACATCTAGAATTCCCCCGCAATCAAATCCTCCAGCTTATCAAGAATACACTCGGCAGGTGTCGCATCCTGCTTCCGTGGCTTCATCTACAACTCGAGTTGAAGACGCCGAAAGGCTCCGCCAATCAATCAAAGACACTCGCGCCCACCTTCGTAGAGTGCGCGAAGAATGTGATGACGCTTCCCTTGAAGGAGATATTCCGTTTGATTTGCAAAATCGTCGTGACAGCTTGGAGGCAAAAATGGAAGAAATGAGTCGGCAGTATCGAGAATTGAACACCAAAACACCGCAAATGCAGTCTTCATCTGCATCATACGATACACAATCAGATAACGGATCATATACATCGGCAATTGATCGCCAGTATGCGGCTCCGAATCCTGTTGTGCAATCAGGCAATGAGTCCAGTCGCCCGACATGCTCATGTGGGTTGCGTACAACTGAGTCAAGAGTCCAGCATGGAGCAAATGCGAAGCGAGTATACAATCGCTGCAGTAATTGCGGGTTTCATTCTTGGGCAGACAGTCAGCCTGATCAACCACGAAGACGAACACCTGAGGTCGAAATTGAAGCACCATGCGTGTCAAGTAACCCCACGGTCATGTCGAAAATGCAGCGGGCTAGAACTGTTTTGCGGGATGTCTTTGGACACAATGCATTTCGACCCAAACAAGAACGAATTGTACTGGAGGCATTTTCTGGTCGAGATGTATTTGTGCTTATGCCTACTGGAGGTGGAAAAAGTCTTTGCTATCAACTTCCTGCGTGCGTCGATGATGGTGTCACGATCGTGATCTCCCCTCTCGTCTCACTAATTCAAGATCAAGTGCAGCAACTCCAAGCTTTAGATGTCGGTGTAGCAAACCTGAATGGTGACCAAGACTACGAAACCGTTCAGAAACCAATCATTTCAGATTTGTACTCCAGTCGTGCCCGAATCAAGCTGCTTTATGTCACACCTGAAAAAATTGCTTCTAGTACCCAATTGAACAACATTTTCGAGTCACTTGAAAAGCGCGGTCAGCTATCTCGATTTGTGGTGGACGAAGCTCATTGTATCAGTCAATGGGGTCATGACTTTCGGAAAGATTACATGAATCTGGGTCAACTAAGAACCAAATTCCCCTCGGTTGGTTGTAAAGCGTGCATTTTGTGACAAAATAACGACTAACCTTTCAACATGTTGAAACAGGTTCCTATTATGGCTCTCACCGCGACTGCCAATAACCAGACAGAAGGCGACATTGTCAAGAATCTTAAGCTTTCGAATCCATTTGTTACCAGATCAAGCTTTAATCGGTGAGTGCATTGTAATATCTATGATTATCCCAAATCAATGATCTCTGTTTGTTGATTGGAAACTTGGGTGCTTAGACCAAACTTGACATATGATGTTCGCAAGAAAACATCAAAATTTATGACTGAGATTGCCGATTACGTTCGAGATCACATCGACGACTCTGGAATCATTTACTGGTACCAATATTGTTCTTGCACGTTTGTCAACATTTTACTGTACTGAATGATCGTATGCTACGAACTACAGTCTTTCAAAGAAGGATTGCGAACAGACAGCTGAAAAATTGATCAAGGTGATGGGGTTTGAAGGAACCAGAAAAGCGAGTCAAATTTCATTTTATCATGCAGGCCTAGAACCTGAAGATCGTGCTTTTCGGCATCACGAATGGAGCAAGGGAAAAATAAAGCTGATAATCGCGACAGTGGCATTTGGAATGGGTATTAACAAGCCAGATGTGCGTTATGTAATCCACCACACGATTCCTCAGTCTGTTACACACTACTATCAGGTTAGTTATTTGCAAAGAGCGCTATTCTCGCAACTGCTTACTTCATACATTCTATTGATACAGGAAGCCGGCCGGGCCGGGCGAGATGGTGATGGTGCTAACTGCATTCTGTATTACTCTTTCCTCGATTTGGTAAGACAGTGTGGATATGATTTCCAATTTTGTAGCACTCACTGACCATGCTTCACTTAGACACGACGGAGGAAGCTAATCACTAAAGACCGCGATAATATGCAGCATCGTAATGTTCATTTGCAGCATTTGCGGCGGATGATCGAATTCTGTGAGAATCAAATTGAATGCCGGCGAACATCTCTTTTGGAATATTTTGGCGAACATTTTTCAAGCGATCAATGTCGAGGAACGTGTGATAATTGCAAGAATCGTGCAATGGGTATCGTGGTAGAGAAAACTGACGTCACTCAAGATTGTTTGACAGTCCTGAACATTAGTACGTCCACATGGCATCAGCTCTGGTATAAGCTCGTGAACTAAACTTGTTCTATTTACACATATAGTCAAAACCCTTCAAGCAGAAAACGAACAAAGTACGCTTGTGCAAATTTCGCAAGCATTTCTTGGTCAATCAGTCAAAGGAAAAGAGGGCTTTACAAGGTTACCAGGCTACGCAGCTGGAAAGGGGCGATATGATCGAAGCGAAGTTGAACGTATCATGTATCATATGGTGCTTCGTCAATACTTAAGGGAATCGGTAAGATTTTTCTCATTTCTACTGGTCACAAGCATCAACTTATCACAAATATGTCTTACAGGACAAAACCAATAAAATGGGATTTACCACTACATTTCTGGAAGTCGGAAATCAAGCCGATCGTCTCGTTCGCGGTGAACGAGTTTCAATTGTATGCAAGACGCGACATACACCGCGGGCTCTTGCGACTGAAGGAGCTTTGTCAACAGCAAGTAATGGTACGAAGTCAACCGGGAAAAAAACAGATAAGAAGGCCGCAAAGAGACCGAAGGCGCCCCCTGCTACCAAAAAGACAAAGAAGAAGACAAAACCAGATGATATCGAGGAGCTCAGTGATGACTTCGATGAAGACGTCGTTGAAATTATTCCTCCCTCTACGCAATATCCTTTGATTCCTGCACTAAAGTCGGCTGGAAGGTGCGATGCGCTTAACTATTTACAATCGCGAGTTTTTGCGCTCATGATAGAGTCTCACGTTCTTGCTTGTTAGAATCCCGGAGCATCATTGCGAGGCCCTGGCTCAATTACTCAAAGATTGGCGTGCAAGCGTCTGCGATAATTTCAACGTGATGCCGTATCACATTTTACCGACGTCTGGGATTGCAGCAATTGCAAATGCTGTGCCCGTAACAAGTGCCGAGCTATCTGCCATTGAAGGCGTTGGACGTATTCGAGTTCAGAAATACGGTGAAGCTATCATTGATATTGTCAAGACATATCTGAACAAGGTAATCACGAATATGGAGACCATGATTTGATATGAGTATACTGTAGCATAGTTATTGCTAATCACGAACTGTTGTTTTCCTGATGATGCAGCACAACTTGATTCCCTCTCCAAGCACCGTCGATTCAAAACCAGTTGGTGCTTCGACGAATACTACGGATCCATCCGGGGCGACGTCTTCTCATTTTTTCAATGATGCGCAGGTGAGATCTTGAAGGCTTTGGACTCGGTTGATATAGATTCTAATGTTGGGTGGGTGAGCTCTCAAAACAGCTCCAGTATGTCGATCTGATTGAAGACAATTTCGATGATCTCAACGCATACACCGAGGAACTGAACCAGCAATCGACTGCAGCATCACGTAAACGAATGTATCCTGACATCGAGTCAGGAAAAAACTCAAAGTTCAAGCAATAGCAATAGGAATCATGGTATTATCAATTTCATTGATTAGCATGGCATATTTTGATCTTGTTGTGCCCCTCTTTTTCTAACGTTTTTTGGATCATTACAAAGTAATGTTATCGATGAGGCGGCAGTTACCGAGTTTCAAAGCCACGGAAATGATTGCTCCTTCATTCTTCGCAACAACATCCAGTTCCTCCATGGTCTGCTTGGAGCCGATCGAGATGTAATTGATGTCGTGGACAAGCGGTTCGCTTGCGTATTCCTGCTTAACGGCAGCACGCAGCTCGGCAGCTTCGATTTGTTCACCATTGTAGGATTGGAAGAGGTCACGGGCGCGTCGAAGACCACGGTAGACAATGCTCGCAGCCTCGCGCTCTGCCACGCTCAGATACTGGTTGCGAGTCGACATTGCAAGACCATCCGACTCGCGTGCGATCTCAACGACTTGGATCTGGACCGGCATGTTCAGGTCCTCCACCAGGCGCTTGATGAGCACACATTGAGCAGCATCCTTCTGGCCAAAGAAGGCGTGCGTCGGACCCACGATGTTCAGGAGCTTGGTGACGACTGTCGCAACACCACGGAAATGACCTGGGCGGCATTTACCCTCCAGCAGATCGTCGAAGCCCACGGGGTCCACGAAGCACCTGCGACATTCATTATTCGATTCATGTCAACGAGGCGCCCATCATCCATCATGTTGACTGACAACAGTGGGTTTCACGCACCGGTGATTCTTTGAGTACATGCCATCGACTGATGGGAAGAGCACAAGCTGCACGCCTTCCTGCTTTAAGAGCTTCAAGTCATTTTCCAGCGTGCGCGGGTACTTGGAGTAGTCCTCGTTCGGTCCGAACTGGGTCGGATTGACAAAAACGCTCACGGCCACGACGTCGCACTGCTTGCGAGCTTCGCGCACAAGCGACAGATGCCCCGCATGCAGTCCCTGCGACATCCACGTGCAACCACACAGCAAGAGAAAACAAACCGTTCAGGTGTCGATCCAGAGAGCCTCATGCGCCATTCATCGCGATGCGGCGCTTTTTTCCGTCGGTGGGACAATTCTTGGGTACACGTACCCCCATGGTCGGCACAAAACCGACACGTGTGCCTGCTGGGAGCGCTCGGCGGACGCGCTGAAACTCGTGCACATCCTCAATGAGGCGTGGCGAGTCGGTGCTGAATGCGCGCGCAACGGCAGGTAGGCGAGCCTGCCGCATGAGCCTCTGACGCAGAGCAGTGGCCAGCGTCATCGCGAATCAATCTTTCGTAAACTGGACCAGAGCAGGTTCAACCACCAGTGCGAACTTAGTGGCTCTATCGCGGTCCCTCCTCGAGCCGAACCGCCGGCTCGTGAATATTTTGTGACTGTCTGATATGCGTGGTGTGGTGCACATGGATTAGTTTGAAGGGACCTCAGAGAGGGGGGGGGGGTCTGTGATCTCTTTCTCCATGTGATGGGCCCACCCGCCGCTGGCTTTGCTTTGTGCGCACGTTTGACGCCATTGTCCGCACTCGTTCTCCATGGCTCCAGCGTACCCGGCGGCCCGCGAGAAGCGCATTAAGGTCTGCGTGCGGCTGCGGCCCTTCACGCGCAATGAGACCATGCGGGCCGGAGGCAAGGCCGCGTGGACATGGTGCGTACGCAGAGCACGGCGATGACATGCGTTGCGCAGGTTTGGCTTACTGTGTGGTGTGGTACGCAGGCATGAAAACACCATTTACCAGCAAATCTTCCCGGCGCAGGCCCCCGCGCGCCTCGCGGCGCCACGGGAGAAGAAAGGAGGCTCCACCACGTCGTCGGCCGCGACTGCGGACGCGGCTACGCTGCCGTCGTCTTATTCGTTTGATTACCTCTTCGCGCCCGCAGCTAAAACGGAGGATATCTACGAGGACACTGTCAAGGTTTGTCCGGACACATTTTTGCGTTCTGAACTGTACGCACAGGTTGGTTGAGTGTCTATTCGTACGCGTACGATTTCTTCCTCCACATAGGATGCCATCGTTGCTGCTGTGGACGGCTACCACTCGTCCGTGTTTCTGTACGGACAGACCGGCACGGGCAAGACGTACACCATGCAGGTAGGACGGCTGCGCGTCAATTTACTTGGTGGGTGGCTGGCGTGTGGTAATGCTCATATCAGACGACCGCTGCGATGCTATGCTTGTAGGGAGGGCGAGGCAGCGTGGGCATCATCCAACTGGCCACGACCGACATCTTCAAGCACATTGCACATCACCCAGAGATGGAGTTTCTGCTGCGGCTCTCGTACCTCGAGATCTACAACGAGCGCGTGTACGACCTCTTTGCCGGCGGGACCAAGTCTGACATCAAAATCTTCGACGTGAGTCGCAATAACCCGAGAGACGGCGCCGTCTTCCGAGACGTGGTGGTCAAGGGACTGCGCGAGGAGATCGTGCTCTCGCCGGACCACGTGATGTCGCTGGTGGAAATGGGCAATGTGCATCGGCACATGGCAACGACCGAATCCAACGACCAATCGTCTCGCTCACACGTTATCTTTCGCATGGTAAAGTCCTGGCTGTTAATGCATCATCTCTGGTTCCTTCCGCCTCCGTGGGACTTACGCTTTGTACGTATTCATTGATGATCCGCTTGGCCGGTCTCTACGACAGGTCATCGAAAGCCAGTCCAAGCGCAATCTGGAGCATCCGCAGACCAACTCGTCGCCCGTTCGGTCGGCCACGCTGAATCTTATCGATCTCGCTGGCTCCGAGAGCGTGCGACTAGCTAACACAACCGGCCAACACCTGGAGGAAGGCAAGTATATCAACCGCAGTCTGTTGACGCTGGGCCATATCATCTGGAAGCTCAGCCGAGACCGTCAGAACAAACAAGGGGCCCCCGGCTCGCAGACCCACCTCCCGTATCGTAATTCCAAGCTCACAAGGATCTTGCAGCCCTCACTCGGCGGTCAAGCACAGATCGCAGTGATCTGCACTGTCGCGCCCTCGGTCGAATGCCTGGCCGAGACCCACAACACACTCAAGTTTGCCAGCCGCGCGCGTCGCGTAAAGAATCGCGCCGCTGTGAATGAAAGCACGGGTGAATCGGCGCTGCTGAAGAAGTACCGCGCGAGAATACAGGAACTAGAAGAGCAGCTGACGTCTCTGCAGCGAAGAAGGTCCAGCGCCAGTTTCGACCCCCAAGGGTCCTCCTCCCAGGCCCACGTGAACCTCACAACGCTGGACGAGCGGCAGAAGGAGCTGCAGTTTGCGATCAGCAATATCAACCGCGCAATCCTGAACTCCTCGACTCGACCCGACACGCTCCGTGTGTCAGCCGCGCGAGAGGATGCGCCTGTCGTGTCACAACGAGACCACATTGAAGCCGCACCTGCCTCGCAGCAGCCGCAGCCCGCGCAGAATACAAACGAACCGCTCGTAGATAGTGCTGGCAGTGGAGCCACGACCGTGACACTTGGCAGCCCTAGGAACACACTGGAGTCCCCGCCAGTATCCATCCCGATGGTCGCTCCGCCCCCGCCGACAGCAGCTCCAATGCGCCGAGAACCAGCCCCAGAAGAAGGCAACGGCGTCGAGGAAGATATATCGACTAGTGCGCGCTCCATAGCACCCGTGGCTCCGATGCCAGCACCTTCAAGAACTCCTGCGGTGCGCAATTCGTCTGGTCCGACCTCGGGACTTCGACCATCACTCACAACGGTACTGAAGAGCAAGTACACAGCGGAACTGGGCAAGCTGGATGAGCACCACCGCAGCCGGCATAAGGACTTGCTGCGCGAGTTCGTGCGCGGCCTGGAGATCGCGGAGGCCGAGCAGGAGACACGCATGAGCCGCATCAACGAGCTGGAGCTGGAGAACCAGCAGCTCCGGCAGATTCTCAAGTCCCGCGAGGAAGAGCTGCTGACGCTCAAGGGTCTGCGTGTGGAGGATGAGACCTTTTGAGAGAGAACAAGTCCACCCTTGCCAGCTCCAGACAGACCACGAGTAGACAACGGACAGACAGAAAATGTACGTACAGTACCCACGGCCCACCGCTTCTTCTCCATCGATCGGCCGCGCAAGCAGGTGCCGGCCGGCCGGAGCACGGAGGGCAGGCGCATCCTCATTGAACCGTTGCACGCGTGCAGAAACAAACCAGAGCTTCTCTTTTTCCATGGCTGTCTCCTCTGCTTAATGTGCTTCGACTTTTTTGCCATTCGCTCGCTCGGTCGCTGTCCTAGCACCAAAAAAGTGTACGGGAGCTTATTCTAGGGCACTTACCCAAAGATGCTCACCAAAAAGCAGCAGCGCAAGCTGGACAAGGCGCAGCACGCAACCGAGCGCAAGGCTGCGCGGAAGCTCGCGGGCGAACCGCGCAAGCGTCGCAAGCATAGTGACCAGCAGTGTGCAGAAGAAGCGCACACGAACAGCGCAGCACCGGAGACGGCGTACCATGAGTGTACTGCATGCGCCAGTACGAATGGCTGCCAATGGCGCACTGTGGCGCCCTACACGTACACTTTCCGGTCGTACGTCAAAGGCCGATGGTGCGGGCGTACACTTCGTGAGCTCTTTGCACTTGAATTTGAAGAAGGACTCTCGGCTTCGTATTGTGTACGTACAAGAAATGTTGTCCGGACACATAAAATTTGTACGACGTGCATTGGCTGACCGAATACATACGTGCACGCAGGACCAAGCCATTCGTCTAGGACTCATACGCATTAATGACAAGCCAAGCGCTCCGGGCTACGTGATCCGCAGTGGCGATCTATTGACCCACCTACTGCACCGCCACGAGCCCCCGGTGCATCTGGCCAAGGGCCCCGGTGCCGGCCTCGTGCACCAGGAGACCGACGATTTTGTCGTGGTCGACAAGCCAGCGAGTCTACCGGTGCATCCCAGCGGTCTGTACCATCACAATTCTCTCACTGTTCTGCTGGCAAAGGAGCACAAGACGCTGCCGCAGTTGTATCCAGTGCACCGACTGGACCGCCTGACGTCGGGACTCCAGCTGCTTGCCAAATCGGCGGCGCACGCGAAGCAAGTCGGCGAAGAGATCTCGAGTCGAAATGTACGCAAGCACTACGTCGCACGTGTGCATGGGGCATTTCCCAGCAGTATGGAAGGTTTCATTGATGCAGAGGAAGCAGGTGCAGCGTTCCCGGCTGCCAGCCAAGACGAGCGAGCCCAGTTGACACGGGAACAAGTGGACAGCCAGTGGTTCTGGCGAATGAACGCGCCTCTGGGGCGTGCTGATGCGACTGGGAACGTCCGTGGTGTGACGCTGGAGACCGACAGTCAACACGCAGAGACGATGTTCCGCAGACTTCGAACGATCGAAGGTACCGACCATAGCCTCGTGGAGTGCCGCCCGCTCACTGGCCGCACTCACCAGATCCGAGCGCATCTGCAGCATCTTGGCTTTCCCATCGTCAACGATCCGATCTACGGATCCATGCTAGGAGAGCAGGAGGCCAGCCAAGTTCGCCAGCTCCCAGACATGTCGTCCGCAGTGGTTGAGTCTGATAGCCATCCATTGGCTTTAGAGAGCACAGAGGCTGACGACTCAGCAGAACAGTTGACACTTCGCGCACGTTCACTTTGTGTGAACTGTCGACAGAGAGCGAGTGCAGACCACGACGGCGTGCCTGCGTCACTGCCGCTGGACTTTGCGATGGGTCTCCATGCATTCAAGTACGAAGCCAAGACCTGGAGCTTCACAGTTCCGTTTCCATCCTGGGCCACGTAAGCTCATCTTAGACTCAGAAAGCAGATCAATCAAATCGACACACGGATTTTAAGATTCATTAGCCACTTTGCCGGCCGAGTTGATGTAGATTGGATCCTTGTAGCCGCAGTCGCCGCGGGACCCTTCGTTCCCGTAGCCGTCGCTACTCGTGAAGCCGTAGATGCACTTGCACTGGCCCGTGGCCGAGTTGCAAAGCCCTCGGTTGGAGCAAATAGCGTTCTCTTTCGTGCCACGCTGCGATCCGTCCGCGCCATCGACGCTGATGGTCATGGTCAGAGAGCCGTCCAGGATCCATCGCAGCGGTGGCAGGTCGCCAAAGTCGTTGAGAAACTCCACTCGAATCTTGTTGGAGCCTGTGGTTCTGCACGCAGTCGTGGCGCTCGTGTCGCTGTACGTGACCGTCACAGATCCGACCGTCGAGAGCGCTGAGATCGCACTCTGCAGGACGCTGGCCGTCACGGACCACGGGAGTTGGGGCGTGGCGACGTCGCGGAACTTGAGGCTGAAGTACCCAATTGTGCCGGTGCACGTGAGCATCTGCACTTCGTTCACCTGGAGACTGCCGTCATCGTTGTAGACCGTCATGGGGTCGTCTCCTGTTGGACAGAGCTGCTTGGAGCAGTCGTAGTCGCCCCATCCGTTGTTGCAGAGGCAGCCAGTGACCATGTCATAGTCCCAAGTCTAGCCAAAGAGCCCGACTTGAGCTCACACCCTTCTCAAGCATAGCTCACACCTTAGCTCACCTCTTTCCTGTTGGGCACTGCGCCATACGACCAGCTCATGACTTCGCCGTTAAATGTGGCTCGCTTGGCCAGATCTTCCATCGTGTAGCAGGTGCCATGACCACTGCAGTCGTTCGGACACGCCACTGAGCAAAACCAAATCAACCAACGCATTTCACAAGAGCTCAAAGACGCGTGGGGCATGACGTACATCGATTGCAGGCAGCACCGGTGAAGCCTGGCACGCAGATGCAGTCGCCCTTGAGCCGGTCACAAGTGCCAGCGTTGGAGCATTCCACGATCGCGTGGGCTGTGTCGTTGGCTGACGGCAGATCGAGCCAGGCTTTGCCCATGGGGCAGAGACCTACAATCCCACAGCAACGTCAGGTGTCAAGCCCATGGTCTTTCAACCATCAAGTTGACGCACGCTCATTGCAATCTCCGCCTGTGAAGCCGTCATTGCAGATACAGTCGTAGGTCGGTGGGCCCCGGCAGGTACCCTGGCCACTGCACGCAATATCACCGGGACACGCTGTGACCGTGGAAATCACGTACCCGCAGTCGCCTCGCTGTCCGATGCCGCCCACGCCGTTGCTGGAGAAGTAGTTGGTGTAGCAGGTGCAGACGCCGGAGGTCTTATCGCACAGCCCGCGGCGGGAGCAGGGCAAATCCTCTTTCGTGCCGTTGATCACAGTCGAGAACATGAGCGTGGGCTTGATCCCAGGCGTCGAGTGCACCAGCGCAGAGCTATCGCCATACATGTTTGGCAAGCTGCGCGAGCACCGAGCATTAATAGCAGGAAACGTACAGGAAGAAACAACAGACGTACTTGCCGAAGTCCTGCGTGAATTCGATGCTGATGTCATTGCCAATGGGCGTGCACGCCACCACTGTGACGCCGCCGAACGTGACGGTCGCAGCGTTGATCGACGGCAGCGAGATCAACTTTTGACGCACATTGGACGCCGAATCGGTCGTCAAGATTGGGGCGGTCGTGTACCCGCGGAAGGTCATCGTAAAGCTGCCGCCCTGCGCGAGACAACCAAGTCAGCTAGCAGCTGGCCATAGCTGAAGACGTGTGGGGACCTACCGTGGCCTTGCAGTTCACGCGCTGCTTCTCATTGCGCTGGAGGCCGTTGGGGTCGGCGATCATTCCTGTGAGCGGATCATCGCCCGTTGGACAGATGCCTGCGTTCACAACATCAGCTTTGAGTCATGGAGGCTTCAAACGAGATGACTCGATCGTACGGTCTGAGCACGTGACGCCGGAGTAGCCTGGGTCGCACACGCAGCCTTGGATCTTGTTGCTGTCCCAATTGTTAGTGTAGGAGAATATCATGCCTGCGCCCGGATCCTTTGTGAGCGCGTATCGGCGCATGGACTCGCATCGGCCATGGCCGGTACAAGTGCAGGTCACTACGAATCCAGTTGTCACGATGACGCTCGCACTGAAAACCTCGCAAGCAGAGATGGCTTACTCCTCTCGCACGCGGTGCCTGTGAAGCCTGTATCGCAATTGCAGATGCCTGTTTCTGTGTTGCAGGCGCCTCGGTTGGAGCACGGCGCGAGGTTGTGGCCCACATCTGTGGCTGTAACTTGATCGGCCCAGGCAGGACCCATGGGGCACACAGCTGTGCGCACGTGGAGAAGCGACAGTCAACCATCGGATACAGGGCAAAGCCAACCCTTGTTCTCCTCGCCAACGCACCTACGGAGCAATCGCATCCGGTCCACGTATTTGGACACGTGCATTTGCCCTGCGTGAGGCATATGCCTCGGTACGAGCAGTAGCGAGGACACGAGAAGCCATGGACGAGGTCTGCGGCTGCTATCAGCAGCAGAAACAGCGCCACGACAGACGATCGGACCATAGAAACTACCAGCGCTCGAGTGGCGCAGGACGACACCGCCGCCTTTTCACGTATCACACTATTAACAGCGTGCCCTTCTGGCGTTTTGAGGTGACTCATGGACTGAGCAAATATTAGCAACAAGACAAACTGGATCATCGAATCAGCTTCCTCTGTCCAGGACTCCCACTACGCCGGCTTCTGCTTGCAGGACGACTCCACAGAGCTGCAGAAGACCGAAGCGCAGCAGCGATGCCCACATACTGTGCTCTTGAGGGCTCTCTGTTGACCAGAGAGAGCGGTGGAGCCACTCGACTGGATTCAAGACGAAGCGACCAACGCAGAGACCGAATGCGGAGCCCATGCGCTGGTGATGGAGATACCACACCACCTCGAATTGGCCAGCATCGACTGCGCACGCGATCATTTCGCTGATCCACGTCAAGCGGCTCTGCTGGCTGTGCCACCGGAATCCCGTCAGCATCCATTGGACCACATGCATGTGCCCATTCCGGATCACGTGAGCACCTGGCGGCATGAACGCCACGTTCGGGTGCTGGTTCTGCAGCCATTTTACAGCGTGGAGATGGCCCTGCATGCCAGCGTAGCTCAGCGTCCACTCGGAGCAGCAGTTTGGATTGTTCGCCTGCAGCCAGCGCAGCGCAGGGAGATCGCCCTGTGTAGCAGCGAGAACGGTTGCATTTGGAGTGCAGCTGAGCTCGTACAGCTTCAGTTGGTTATGAGCCACGACCCATTCCAAGAACTCCAGCTGGTTCTGTTGAATCGCCCGGTCGACAGAGATGGAGAGATGGAGTTCGAGCGCTTCGTTGTGCAGCCAGTAGACGATCTCTGGATGATTGCAAGTCACAAATGGTCCATCAGTGACTGACCAAAGACGGTTTCGATCGTGAAGCCACTGGATCACCGGCAAATGGCCGCAATGTGCAGCGATTTCAAAGACCTGCCGGCTCCGCTGGTCACTCCATTGGTCCCGAAGCAATTCCAGGCGCCACCAGGCAAGAACTGGAACATGGCCGGCAGCGGTAGCCTGTTGGATCGCTCTGTCGAGTTGCTCCTCTGTCACATGCCGATCGCTTGAGCAACTGATGGCACCATCAAGAGCGATAAGTCGACTGAGAAGACGAGCAAAACCTGCTCTTGAAGCGGATTCAAACGTCCAGGACGACGCAATATCGCTCAAATAGCTATCGATCTGCTCAGCCACGTGGTGCAAGCCGTTCAAGCAGGGTCTCGCGTGAGCAATCACGACCGTGACGCTTGTGCGCAGTGGGATCAGAGGCCGATCGTGGTTCGGCAGTCGCCTTGGCGGGATCTTTGGAACTCTCGTGAGTGTGCAGACAGAATTTGAAGCTGCAAAGGGCTTGGATACGAATGGCTGGACCCTCGTTGTCATCTGTGCGCTGCGTGAGGAAATCAGGAATGAAGATTGCTCGGTCAACTCTGTGAAGAGCTGAATGGATCCAAACTCATTGGATTTTCCAAATGGAGATGGGCCGCTAGGTCTCTCTAAAGCGGATCCTCAGCATCAAGAGAGATGGTGCTCCTGTATCCCGTGACGCTTGTGATGAGTTCCGCCTGTTAATGAAAGTCAATCTATGCTGGTTGGGCTGAACTGCCTGCTGCAAATGGACCGCACTGCGTCGGCTTCGACTCGCATGATCGCCCCGCAGACTCGCCACAGGCCAATCCGTAGGATGGACGTCCATAGACTCTGCTCCTGTGACACCTCTTTGGACCAGAGAATGTGGTGGAACCATGCAATGGGGCCCAACAGGTGCTGACCCACGCACATGGAGAAGGCCGAACCCACTCGCTGCTGGTGCAGATGCCGAACCATCTCGATTTGGCCCGTGTCCGCTGCACACTCGATCATATCGTTGATCCAGGCATGGCGATCCTGCTCGCTGGACCAGCGGAACTGCGTCAGCATCCACTGAACCACGTTGATATGGCGGTTCTTCATCACATGGGAGCCCGGCGGCATGAATGCGACGTTCGGATACTGCTCCTGCAGCCACTGGACGATCTGGAGATGGCCCTGCATGCCAGCGTAGCTCAGCGCCCACTCGGAGCAGCAGTCAGGGCGATTGGTCCGCAGCCAGCGCAGCGCTGGCAGGTCTCCGTGTGCAGCCGCCAGAACGGTCGCGTTGGGCGTGCACGTGAGCTCATGAGGCTGCCATTGGTTGTGCACCACGAGCCACTGCAGGAACAAGAGCTTGCGATGCTGAATCGCCTTGTCGATGGAGATCGTCAACGGGATCGACAGCGATTGGTCATGCAGCCAGTAAATGATCTCTGGATGGTTACAGGAGACCGGCAGTCCATGAACGAGTGGCCAGAGGCAGTCTTGGTCGTGCAGCCATTGGATCACAGGCAAATGGCCGCGACTCGCAGCGATCTCCCAGATCTCTCGAGAGTGCTGGTCGTCCCATTGATCCGGAAGGAATTCGAGGCACCACCAAGCGAGCACAGAAACGTGACCTGCGACTGAAGCCTGTCGGATAGCTCGTTCAAATCGCTCCTTCGTGATAGAGATTTGCTGCTGATTGCTGGCACTTTCGGCTGTTCGATCACGAGTGACAAGTCGACTGAGCAGCCTAGCGAAACCTGCGTCTGACGCAGATTCAAGCGTCCATTGCGGCGCAATATCGTCCAAATACCCATCGATCTGCACTGCTACGTGGGCCAAGCAGAGCTGAAGGCGGGCCACCACGGCATTGACGCTTGTTCGCAGTTCAATCTGAAGCTGAGCTTGAGCATTCATGGATCCCACGGCGTCCTGAGCGTCTTGTGGCAGTTCCAAGAGTGACCAGGCGTCACGTACGGAGTGAGCTGCTCGCATTTGTCTGGGCTCATCACGGGCCCAGTGTCTGATGTCCGTCATATCAGCCATGATGACGCCTTGCGATCCAGCGTACCACCGCCCGGGAGCTGGCGTTAACACCACTACCGGCGCCCTCGGATCGAGTTGTAGGTTTTGCAAGCTCGCGCACCAAGAGTTTCATGCGACTGTTCGTCCTAAAGACAAAAGCGGCGGCGGTTCAACTCATAACCTCAGGATCATCGAGCCCCAGTACTGGAACCATTGCTGTGGCCAAGAGACGTGGGTCGGCTCGTGTTCTCCCTCTTCAAGCTCAGAGGCTGCTGGTCATGTGTTGCAGTTCGAGATCCAAGACAGCGATTCCTTACCAAGGCGAGTGGATCGATCACTTCTGCGCGTTACTGGAGCTGGGCCAGCAGCAGCCCACATGAGAAATTATCCCGTCTACACAGCGGCATTCTGGGCTTGGTCTCTCATCCGAGAGCTGCGATGTCTAGACAACTAGGAACCGATTGGGATGTACCACTGCAGTGAGGAGTCTGTCCGATCGCGGCAACGGATCCTCTCGATCGATGACAACGTCCGAGTGATCGACATCTACGCCCATCTTGTGGGTCAAGGCCGATTCGATTCTCCAGACCCACTAGTTCCGAATGAAATCGCTGGCCGAGTCATTTTGCAAGACCTGCATAGACATAGCGACCCATTCGCAACTCCGAGACATAATCGCTCGTTGGTGTGTTGAGACAAACGGAAAAACGTTCATCGAGCCGCTGAAAAGTCAAATTGAGACTCGAATCATTGCATCCGTGACGACAAGAACTTACGCCATTTTATGCGCTTTGAACCCAGCGGAAGACGAAGCAGTCGTCATGGTCGTCTCCACGACACGATAAGGTGAATAAGGCAGCAAACGAAGCGGCAATCTACTGCAATCACGTTCAATTCGTACGCCGCTTTGTGGCCTTATGCATACGCATCGCGAGCGAGCGAGGGAATTGGCTTGTTCCCTGACAAGATATCTCTGCTCGTGATTGTTCGGTCGCATGTTCAGTTACTATCGCATATCAATAAGATATTAGAGATCGTACTTGGCTTGGTCTCTCAAGTTCATTCAAGCGCACTTGCGCCATTTCCCCAGAACCAGCTCAACAAACACCAGACCGTCTTACCTCAGGCCATGGCAACGCAGAGAGCGCAAACACGTCCTCACGGATATTTCGCTGTGTTTGCACTCGCGCCCATCGTTGCGCTCGATCTCGTTACGAACTTGCTCTGCGCAGAACGATGCATCCAGCAACCCTGGAAGTCCACTCCTCCTATTTCTGCTCGGAGCCAGACTCGGTGATCAATCTCGCACAACGCATGGCCAACCAGCCAACTCGTGGAATCATCATGTGCCTTCATGAGATTGTTGCAATCGGCATGTCACTGATAAGAGAATTGCGGTGCCTCGACAACTGGGAGCCGATCGAGGTCTATCACTGCAGCGAATTGGCACCAGAAACAGAGGATCTGATCTACTCGATCGATAACAACGTTCGCGTGACCACCATTTGCGCACAGCTTGCCAATGAAGGCCGATTCACGGATTTCACCGATCGCGAGTTTCAAAACTACTCGATCAAACTGCTGGCTGCGCACCAATCGAATCTGAGCGAGATCATTCTCTTGGACGCGGATGTGCTCCTCCTGAAGAACCTGGCGCTGCTTCGCGACGTACGAGGCTACGAGGAAAACGGCACCGTCTTCTTCTACGACCGAGTGCTGCCGTACAGAATGTTCACCAACCGATTCGGGACTGAGAATGGCTCTGAATTCGTCTTTGACCCGAGTATCAGCGACCAAGAGATCATCCAGAAGATCTGGACGGAGGACACCGGCTCGGACGAAGTGCAGTATCTGCGTCACTGGGTGGAAACCTTTGACTACGGCAACTTCAGCACCACCTACGGCCCCTCGCAGCATCTACTAGACACACTGATTTACGCCTCAGAGACCGCCCTTGAGCAGGATTCGTCCATTGTACAGATTGACAAAGCCAGAGTGGAGCAAGCCATGGCGGTGCTCAGGTTCTTGATCACTGACCATCGATTCCAATTCAGGTTCTCGTGGTACGCTATATAGTGTGAAATATGGGGTTTTCTGTCTTTCTTACGGTTGTCTGTTGGCAACAGGGGCGACAAGGAGGCCTTCTGGCTGTCGTTCGAGTTCTCGCACACGCCCTACGCCTTCTCACAGTGGGGCGCCACCGTTGTATCCTCCACCACGAACCGAGACTTGGAGTTGCATCCAGAGACGCCCTGCGGCTGTTTGGTCCATCTCATGCCTGTGAAAGACGCGGAGTCTGAACTGCTCTACATGAACGACAAGGCGCTCATCGACCCCGTGCCGTTCAATACCAACTCCTCAGCACCGGTTCGGCCGAATCACTTTTTCAACATGATGCCGACTCATGTCACTCCGGGGCACGAGCGGTCTCCCGTGGACAAGGCCGATCGCGGCAGATACTTTTCAGAATGTCTCATCAATCTTGGCTCCATGCCCGTGCCGCCAGCAATTCGAGACAGTCTTTGGCGTCCACGGATCCACTTTCTTGCAGTTGCCATGAACAAAACGGAAACGCTCGTCAAGTGTTAATGAAATTTGGGCAGATCATGAAGGAAGAAGATCAAATTTTCCAGCCACCGATTTACAATAATGATGTCCAATCTCAATTCAGCATTTTGCCCAAATCGGTGATCGATGTTTACAGAAATAAGCTTCTCGGCAACGATAAAACGATGATCTAAAAAGGTTAAATACTAGACCGTTGCTGATGAATTCCACTTGATTCTTCATTGCGATGCGGCGGAAGTTCGGAGCGGTCGATCCGTTAAAGATCTGGTTTGTTTTGGCATCACCACAGTAGAATGCGAGTTGCATGCTCAAGATAATTTCCAGATATGCCTCTATGCGTCACGTACTTGCGTCGTCAGCTATGGAACAGTCGACTTGACTGCTCCCACGAGCGTCAATTTCCGTGTGAGTCAGCAGATCGAACTCTTTCTTCCTGACTGTTGCCTTCAAGAGCTCTTCGTCCTTGGTCCTGGACGCGTGGACCAAACCTTCCGCCAGAGCGAACTCCTCTCTTCCCAGAAACTCGCTGTCTTTGCATTGCAGGGCAAACGCCTGGTTGGCAGTTCCGACATTGTGCATCCCGAATACCAGCACAAGGTCGCTCACGTAGCTTTTGGCCACATTGTAGTCATGGCCGTCGTTCTTGAACACCTCAATCTGGCGCTTCACGATCTCTCGCGTTTCCGTGTACGATCGGATCTTGACCAAGAACTTAAGCGCTTTGGGGAACACAAGACTAGCATACCAGGCTTGACCGTCCGTTCCAACCACTGCGCAAGCATGTGCGTAAAGCTGCTTGGGCTCTTCGACCTTGTTGTTGGCCTCGCAAACCGCCGCCGCCTTGACCAACGCCTCGCTGGCCTTGCTAATCGAACTGTCTTGGAAGTGAATGGCGCTGGCGGCTTCGTACGCGCCCACGGCCTCTGTCACGAGCGCCAGTTTCTCTCCACTACTGCGCATCTGCTGGAAGGCTACCTTTTCATAGAGCTCTCCTCCGCAAAGCGTGAGTCCGTCCTGCTTGTAGGCGTCGATGGTTCTGTAGTACGCCTCTTGGCCTGGCCCGCCGTGCGATACGCGTCGCCAGCCAGCCGGAGCTGGGCCGCGGCCGCACTGTAGTCGACCGATCGACGGAAGAAGGTCCTGGTGTGGTGGCCTGGTGCAGATGCTGCGCTACCTTCCTGGTCTGCAGCAGCTCCTCCGCCATGGTGATGCGTTGCTGAGGGCTTGAACTCGGCATTGCGTTGCGTGGCCTTGCGTTCGTCTACCTTTCTACGCACGCTCAGCTGGACCGAATGGATACAGTGACGCCCGATTCAACCAATCACATCGAGACAGGCAGTTCCGATGCACGCTTACGCACATATAACCTCTAAGGTTATGTTGATGCCCCTGTTGAGCCGATCCGTGGGTTGATAGTGTCTAAGCTCCAATGCGTGGCCCTTGATTGGCTAACGGCATTGGCTTCCCATCCACGTGGCCCGTGCAATAGCTGCAGTCGCTGACCACAAGACAGCGCAATTCGCAATCTGTTCGATCAGCTGGACAGCTCATTCCAGTTCTAGCGTCCAGACCCCAAGGCACGACATTCCAACTCCAGAGACGAACATGAGCGAGGCCAAGCGGATCAAGAAGCGCGAGGAGGCCGAGGAGCACCTGAAGGCCGCCAGCAAGCACCTCACCAAGTCCTTCTTCCGCTCGGTTGACTTCACCGAAGCTGGGTCCGCCTTCCAGATGGCCGGCGACGCGTACCGCGCGGCCGGCGACTGGGACCTGGCCAAGAAGGCCTTCTACGAGTCGACCGACGCGTACGTGAAGGATCGATGCCTTCTGGACTCTGCGGAGAACAGCGAGAAGGTTGCCAAGGTCGTGGACCAGCAGCTGAAGGAT
>JAADVQ010000058.1:0-51604 GCA_023335835.1 Elongisporangium senticosum | reverse complement strand
CTCACTTTGATGCCATCGATACTCCTGAAGAAGACACGGCTCAAATGACTCGATTCGGCTCGTTCGTGTGTCATTTCCCGTTGGATCTTCAATTATGTCGTCTTCTAATGACAGGCACAAACTTGAGAAGTAGCGAAGAACCGTCAAGGGTATTTCTGCTTGATGTTGTCATTGTGTCTGCGATTTTGGCGATTCCTGATTTGTTCATCATGCCATCATTTTACCACGCGCGTTCTTCGATCGAGTACATGAAGGAAATGAAAAAGAGTTTGAAGGCAAAGCTTGCAAATGACCGTGGTCTTTGGAGCGAGCCCCTTGCGATTTGGCGATTTTACCTTGATCTTCTTCAAAGTCGTCGCAGTGTGAAGGCATCTGATCTTCACGGCTTCCTTGCCCGCCATTCAATTGCCTATCGCCGATTCCAGACTTTGAATTTCCTGATATCAGAACTGTGCTCGCGATTGATCAGCCTGGGAAAAAATAAATCGAGTGGCTTTGAAGATCTGCTGAACGACAAGACCATCGTGATGTTGATGAAGTTGGATGAATATGCTTCATCCAAACGTGCTGACAATGCCCTGGTTAATTACGCCAAGCAAGCAGTAAGCGATGCACATGAACAGCGCCTGAGTGTTCTTCGATACTTAATTATTCATAATTATGAAGAGCATATCATCGCTGGTCAATTCGGGGATCCCAAAAAGTACAAGGGAGACGATTTGCAAAAAGTGGATCGCATCGACGTAAAGGTGGATCAGGAGTACCAGCAGTCGTTTTATGGTTTACTGGATAAACAAAAAGTTGAGTTGTTCGACCAATTGGCGAGTACGCCGAACCCCTTGGAAGAGTTTGCGGCTATCGCCTACGAAAAACGTGTTGTCTCTCTGTATTCGTACGCAAAAAATACGTGGGACGATACTGTTTCCGATAATGAATTACTCGCTCCAGCAGAAGGCACGTCCTACGATCGCGTATTGCCGCGAATGAGTTTCCCAGCTTCCTTACTTTATTACATTCGAGACACTCGATTTCCTGTAAGTTTTGGTCGTCGCGATGAAAATGGCGAAGTGGAATTTGTTTTTCGAGTCGAAAGTTCCTCTGGAAGTACGCTTGGATGGATTCAAAGAAAGGATGGCGTCAAAGTATCGATTGGAGGTCGAAGTCTGTTTTCTCTTCCAGTTCGACCAATTGAACCTATCAAAAAGGAGAAGAAAGCTCAGGAAAAGCAAACGCTGCTTGCTGTGTATGGCGAGCGAATATTCACGGGTGATGAAACGCGAATGTTTTGTAGCAAGCTAACGCTGCTACCCCCAGATTCCACAGGGTATTACCCATTGATGATGCTGGTTTGTGCCCGAAGAAGCGCGAACATTTGGATTAATGTAAACATGACGACGAACGAAATAGTGTCGGTCAAGGTCAATGGTGTCAATTTTGTGTTTCCCCAAGGAACTGCGCTCCACTTGAGTGCTCTGCAAACAATTAATACGATGCGCCAAGCATTCTCTGACGCGTTGAACGGAGTCCCTGGTGGCTGCAAGCACGTTCGTGTTGAAGACCTCTGCATGGTTACTGATGACTCCACATATGTCGTGAAGGCATCTAGTAAAGGCAAAGGATCATTTGTGTTGAAGAAACTGCGCATGGAAGAACCTGACAAGCGCACACTGAAGATTATGCGTGAGAGTGGTCAGATGCTTCCGCGCTTTCCTGAGCTCATTCTTGCGTAGATGTGAACCGTAAAGACCAATACCAAATCTTCTGCTGTGTGAAGTTATCATCTTGATTTTGAAAATGATGGGTTTAGTTTCTGGGAAGTGCAACTGACCTTTGCAAGCTGATCATGTGTTCTATAATTGACAGGAAAGTTCTCCGCTCCAATTTACCATTGATCAGAAAAGTCGCAAGTGACACGCATCAATTCTATTTGTTACCGATCGGTTACGCGATACGGCAGAGAACGCAGAGAAGGTTGATGTTGCCCGCTGAGTGTCGCAGGTTCCTCTCTTTTCCTTGCGCGCGGCTGGATTTATGTTGCCGCAGTGCCCCCCCAGCAGTCGGAGCTTTGCAAGATTCACCGTCCGGTGTCATGTCGTCACAGCCAGCAAGCCTTCCGAAGCGACAGAGCACGCGTCAACGTGTCAAGTCAACTTTCCAGCGCAGATGGGAGATCACGTTCGGCAGACACACCGCACGTTGGCATCCCAAGAGCATCATCAACTTGGTCGAAAAAGAAGGAAAACCTGTACTCTTTCTGGTCACACTTGGGGTTCTTGGTGAGCTGGAGGTACGCGTACATGAGACGAATTCTTCTGACATCAACTGTGTTGTTTGATAGCATCGACTTTGGATTATCTAATCGAGATCGCTGTACTCGGGCTCACCTTCGTGCGATCCAGTGTGCTGGCTATCGATGCAGTTGCCGATTCGTCTTGGGCACAATTCGCGACTTGGAGCGCATTTACCATCGCTTTGTGTTCAGTAGGATCGGTCTTCGTGTGCCTTGTAGATCCAATTGCGGCTGGATCTGGAATCCCCGAAATGAAAACTATTATATCGTACGATCTGCGCAGCGACGCTGATCGATTTCTGAGGCTGAGGACGCTGGTGGCGAAATCGACGGGGCTGACTCTGGCGCTGGGAAGCAGCATCTCGGTCGGGCGAGAAGGCCCATTTGTGCATATCGCGTCAATCATCGCGCACATATTGATGAAGCATGTTCCTTTTTTCCAGCGGATTTATCGGAATGATATCTTACGACATCACATGTACAATGCAGCATGCGCCGTTGGCGTTGCGACTACATTCCAAGCTCCTATTGGTGGAGTTCTGTTCGCAATCGAAGTTACAAGCACGACGTTCATGGTCTCGAATTACTGGCGCGCCTTCGTGACTGCTCTCAGTGGATCGATCACAAGGCAAGTCGTTCGAATTGTACAAGAAGATACAAGTTCGTACGCGCCAATGTTCTCAACAAAGTTCCCAGAGAAATCTTTCCAACACGTCGAGTTTATAGCATTTGCACTTCTGGGAATCCTGATGGGACTCGCAGGCGCAATCTACGTCGCTCTTTCAAGCGCATTTAAAATGCGATGGCAAGCTGCATTTGCCAAGCATCCGCTTCTTTACGGACTTTTCCTGCTTCTGGTGATTTGTGGACTCATGTATGCACCTGGCGAGTTTGGCCAACTGTCAAGCAGCCAGATCCTGCTCGATCTCTGGAGTGTTGGTGACCTGTCCAGTCAGTGGCACGCAGGATCGTCTTCGATATTCTGCATACTCCCGATCGCCGCTTTATGCCGCCTGGCCGCGACCATGCTGTCGACGTCGCTCCCACTTCCAGCAGGGGATTTTATCCCAACATTTATTGCTGGGACGATGTTTGGGCGTCTTTATGGTGAACTACTGCACTCTTGGTTCCCACACGGCGGCATCGTAGCCGGTGGGTACGCATTCGCAGGAGGAGCTGCTTTCACTGGCGCAGCAACCCACACGATCTCTGTTGCAGGTTCGAATACAATTTGCCTACATATCGTCTGCTGTTGTTATGGTGAACTGACATTTGCTGTTTACTATATGCTTGAAAGTGATCGCAATCGAATTCACGGGCCAGTTTGTGTACACAACGCCGTTGCTGCTTGCTGTGCTCTGTGCTTCGAGTCTGGCGAGCGCATTGAGTGTCTCTGTCTATGACATGACGATTCGCAACAAGGGCCTCATGTATCTCCCGATGCTACGAGTGAACGATCTGGATGACGTGGCTGCACGAGACGTCATGATACTCAGCTTCCCAGTGCTCACATTAGAGACCACTCTTGAGGAACTGCAGCAGATTTTACAAGTGGAGCCCTCGCCGAGCATTCCTGTTGTGGACAACATTGAGCATATGGTATTCCATGGCTGCATACGGCGAGATGCGATTGTCCGGTTAGTCGCGGATTTGAAGAAGATACACGAACAGGAACTAGCTTGCGATACCAACGCTGACGTATCCAAAGATACCGAGTTGCGCTCCGCAGCTTCGGCTCTTGACAATCCACATACAATCTCATTGAGACGCACTGAGTATGTCCATATCGATTCATCCGTGCTCCAAGTGGATGCAGACGCACGACTCACCAAAGTGCATCTCTATTTCGATCTCATCAAGTGCTCGCGGATCTGGGTCACACGTCGAGGGAAGCTAGTTGGCTTGATCCATCGGCATCGGCTGCATAGCCATGTGACCGCACTTCGCAAGCAGCAGCACGAAATCAACAAGCAACGCAAGAAAATGCAAATCAGTAGCACCGAGATCGTGTAACGGGGTAAAGCAGGATTGAGCTGCGTGCAACATGAGAAAATAAATAGATTAATTATCCGAATACTACACCCTTTTGAGCAACGGATACTACACTTTCGCTGCTGCTAGTCTCCGTTCGAATTGATTCGTCCAATAATCTGCACTTTACGGTCCGAGAGATTCTGCCACTGCTTGTCCCCGTATTCGTACTGACAGCAATGCAGCTTGCGCTTTCCATCGTATCCGACAACTGTGCATGGATACCAGCAGTCGTATCTACAAGCAATAAAGTCAGTACAAACTCAAATTAATACGTGGAATCATCACCCAAAGGGAGTTACAATACACGTACCGGAAGGTATACACTGTCAGTTGGATTCCAATGTCTCGCACCGAGTTGGTTATTGCCATAACAGGCGCATCATTCAGCTTGCTTCGTTGATTGCCAGCGGCGGCAGGAGCAGCAGAATCAACACTACCATTGGACCCATCACTGAGCTTTTTGTCTGACATTGCTTTGCCAGGCTTGATGTTGTATGGAGACTCCGAGTAGAACTTTTTCAGCGCCTTGACACTCTTGTGGCCCTGCCGAAAGATGGGAACACCGGACGTCTGATTATCGGTCTGGTTGCTGCCACCACCAAGTGCGTGCGACTCCTGGTCGTCTCTCGAGCTCGCAGATTTCGGTTCAGTTGCTGCCTGCATGAATCCAGAAGGCTGTCTCCCACTGGTAAGACTTCTTCGTTTGACAAAAGGCTTGGAACTGGATGGAGTTAGAGGCTTTCGAGTCAAGTACGGACTCGCTTTCCCATCGGCTGAGTTTGAAATGCGTCGTGTAATAGCGGGCTCGACCGACGGATGGTTCAGCACATCAGTCGATGGACCTTGAGACTGATGACAATGGTTGATTGTCGCTGCAGTCATATTCGCAACGGTGGCTGCATTTTGCCGTACGTCACGAGAAGGTTTGGCTGGGGCAGCGACCTTTTGCTTCATCAGGTTGGTCTCTTTCTCGATGCAGGCATCCAAAGCGCTATCCGAATGGTCATCGATCAGCCGCCCACACATGGGGCAGATCTCGTCGTCATTTGGGTCCGAAGTATTTTCGGGAGTGATTCTCGCACTGAATTGGGCTACCCGCTCGAGCTCTTTCTCAAGCTCACGTCGCTCAGTTTGAAGTGCACGCAGTGCTTGTTCGTGATCATGAGCTGCAGCATCCATCTTGCGTTCTTGCGCTTGAAACGCATTCATAACTTTCGGCTTGGACTCCTTATGTGTCTTGTCAGGTTGCAGATTCAGTCGCAGCGTGCTCATTGGCGCACTGGTTACCGACTGTGGCAGCATGACGACACTGGAAGAGCTTGCATCTTCGCAGCTGGTGCGCTTCTCACTCTGGTCATCTTGACTTGAGTCCGACCCAGTCTTCTCTGCGATCTCGAGTCGTTGACGCAACTTGCTGTTTTCGCTCGTCAAGACTCCGTTCTCCTTGGTCAGTCGTGCGACTTGCTCCTCCAGACCAGCGACCTGTTGATTCGCACTGGTTTGCTTGAGCAAAAGCTTCAGTCGAGCGATCTCGCGCTGTGCTTGAGCCAACAGGATCGCGTCGTCGACCATTTCATTAGCTTTGACTCGCACCATGACCGAGCGTGCACGATCCGCAAACATCAGCGTGGAAATCGTCTCTTCCAGAGCGGACGTAGATGGGGAAATGGTCGCAATCACCACCGTGCGCGTGTTGCCGCCCAGACTGTCTTGCAATAAGCGCGTCAATTTCGAGTCTCGGTACGGAATGTGCGTGCGTTTGCGGTTGCTGAGCGCAGAAATGACGTTCCCGAGCGCCGAGAGACTCTGGTTGATGCTCGTGAGCTCCTTGCAGCGGTCTGTGCCCATACTCACGTCCGTGTCCCACTTTTCCGATCCTGCCAGATCCACGAGATTGAGTTTGGCACGACGAATGATGGTCGTCACGCTCTCGAGGCCGCGCGACTCGACTTCTAGCGACAGCTGCAACAGCGCGTGGCTTCGGCTACTCTTCTCATTATACTCAGTGGCTCGGATCGTGCGATTCCGATTCCCGGTCTTCAAAAAATTGAGCGTCTCTTCCAGATTCGTGACGCGGAATTCTGATAGCCCGCTGACGTAGATGTGTTTCCCATTGCCTTTGATCATCTCGCGTACTGCGAGCGGCTCGCGGACGCGCGGTTTGCTCTCTCGCAGCAGATCAAACACTTCATTGTTGTAGATCTGCATGTACGAGCAGTGGATAATTGCAGCCGCTCCGTGTTGGTTGATTGAATGCAGTTCGTCAAACAAACTCTTGATGGCGCGAGGAATGATTCCCCAGTTGTCTCGCGTTGCTTGAAGCGACTCATTTCCCAAATCAAAATGCTTCTCAAAGTCTCGACCACTAACGCAGAACGAGACAGTAACTACTGATCAACAAACGAATCACGTCATGCGCACAGAAAGAGCCCACTTACAGCATCGTATGGGTCTTGCCCGTGCCGGTTTGCCCGTAGGCAAAGATGGTGCAGTTGAATCCTTGGACTACCTGCTGGACAGAGTCCTGCACGTATCCGAATACATCTTCCTGGCTCGCACGTTCGTCAAACACTCGGTCGTACGAGCAGTGGAGCTCTCTGTCAACTTCCCGCTCGTTCTTCTTTTTGCATACGTACACTTGTCCACTGCCAGCATCGACATTCAGAGTCTACATACAATGGGGGAATTCAGCGCTTGAATTCATGCTGTCAGACAAGATCAAGGCGTTTGAACTGCGGACACTTACATGTAGACTCGGAGCTCCGAGCTTTTGCTGATCTAGCTCGCGTTCATTGCGTGGTCGCGCACGGATAACCACGCGCACGCACTCGCTTTCGCTCTGAGTGTCGCTCATCGACCGCACGACACAGAGACGTTGTACACGGCATGCATTCTGTAAAACGACGCATCTATCTTTAGCGCCATGCAAGATCAGCATGTGATCATTCGGTTGTGACTCAATCTTCCCTATTCTCAACAGCTCTGTAGTTATTGTAATATGTTGATACCTTGTGAGAGCCCACTCATGACTCTTCTTGTATCTTTGCCTTAGCTTGAATAACGTTCTTGAAGTGATAGACCAGTACCACGAATGTTTTGCCCACGTCATGCCGTCACAGTAGCGCAACTCGTAACCTTGATATGAATGCAAGTCATCTTGATGAACGTGATTCAACGCAAATCGACCCAGGCTCTGGGACGGCGGATTGTAAAAGGAATCTTTGCGCTCGCTTACGAACGAAAGCCGTTCATTTGCTTGTCCTGCGACAACACCTCAGAATATTGGCCGTTCGTCGGAGATTTCTTTTGCTGCGTGCATTCTCCGTAGGAATTTAGCAACTCAGACTTGGTTATGCTCAACTGCGTCACGGTTATCATTTCATTGAAAGTTTTGGCGACACGAGCCAGCGTCGACTTTTTTTAGAGTGTGCTTGAAGCACTGGATGCGATCGTACCAAAACGATGAAATATGCGATTCTGTGCAGAACGGTCTATGAATAGGCACAACGTCTTTATTGCTGAGACGATAGGCATGTAGTTAAACATAGACCCAGCTTGTCAGAGATCTTTTGGTTCTGATGAACGTTAGCGAAGGCTCATTTCCAATCGGTCGTAACGCATGGTTAGTACTGCTCCGCTATGCAGGTTCGTTTAAAGGCTTGATTCCGCCACTCGCGCATTCACTACGCGCTGTCCACTCTTCGCTGACCGACATATTCGCGCATGCATCAAATCCAGAGAATACATCGAGCCTTGCTGCAAGTGCGCACAGAGATCCGAAACCATAAGCGCATTCTCCACTGGATGATCAAATGCTGGGACGCGACGACTCGTGCCAGCAACAAACTCATGACACACAGTGAATACCACGCATTGTACTCCAAGTTGCTATTCGACATGACAATTTGCTGGGACGACGAGATCAGCGACGACGTGATTGGGAAAATGTGGCATCACGATGCGAAGTCCTTTCAGCATCTAAATTATAATCGCTTTTGCTGCTCCGTCTTCTTTTTTGTCGAAATGGTGAGTCGATCTGTCTTGGCTTTGGTACTTGGATTGCCTTGAATGATGTCTAACATTTAAATTCTGTGGGTTTGGCGACTCAGTGGGTGAACGAGATCACGCTCATCGAATATGAGCGCATTTTCCGTCATGTGCACTTGATTATCTCTGGCGCAAAGCCATTGAATATGTCCCCCAATCCCACGACCCTCGCGAATTTTGAATCTGCTATCGATAATCTGAACATGCTGGACTCCAACAACATGAACATCGGCAAATCCATCATATTCGATGCCGAACGATACTATATACAATTTGGCTTACCACAAATCAACTTGGATAAGTTATGTCCACCCAAACCACGAGCAAATTCGGCGGCACCGCGACCATTAACAGCACATTTATCGGAAATCCCGCGTTTGGGATACAGAAGCCCACTGGTTGTCTCAGGCACGCTGACAGCGAGTCTTCGTATTCCTACTTCTGCCTCGAGAGAGCGAAAGCTTTCATCAATTGAGGTAAAATCAACCACTCAGAGCCCACTTCGCAGAAGTACTATAATCTAAATGACGTATTACCTTTTGTCTCCCATTTCAATTCGCCGACGTCATGTCTCTGTGTCTCGCATCAATTTGCACAAATCACTTGAACTATAATGGCTTGATGGGGATGCTTCAGCTTCAAAATAAGTTCGAGTGCTTAGGAGACCAGGAGACGAATGACTCGCAGATTTTGATTGACTCGGAGCACTCCATGTCTTCGCCACTCTCAGCTTCCTGAGTATTCTCTGGTTTCGAGATGGTAGAAGGATTTGCTGGTCATTTTGTCGCTGCAATACGTTTCTGAGGTGGACGAGCTCAGCTGCTGGTGTTTTGAATTTGTGAAATGGGCTGGCTGATAGCGCTTCTACGTATATTTCATTCGTATAGAGCTCAAGCTCGTAAAACTGACCCTATCAGGCGCAATTGTGAGAAAAACAAAAGCACGCGATTTAAGCAGTTGTGCATGGCCGTACTTACTGCAAGTGGATGATTTATTGACACAGCGCGCTCATGATATCGGTTTAGCTCTTGCTGCGCAACCATCAAATCTTCGTGGGGTTGTGTCGCTGTTGCAGAGAGCAACGACTTATGCAGAATTGCTTTCGTACGCTTGATGGATGCTACCCACGAGAATATTTCAGGTCCATGGTCGTAAACTGCAGTCATGTGAGCATGAGATTGCCACGAACTAAACGGGTCTCCATGACGTACATAATTATTTCTCCATTCTTGAGTGCAATATAGTAGATGCAGTCCAAGGATAACAATAAAAAACACGTTGATTGAAGACAAAGACGCTGTGACGGAAGTTGTTACAGTCAATGCGCTTTGAACACCATTAGCACAAAGAAGAACTTTACAAACATGAGTTGTTAGAGCAAGCTGATTACAAACATCGATTGCGGTGCGTACCGAATATACAATTCGCGACAAGCATCCAGTCTACAATTTGTGCGAATAAAGAGCTCGAGAGCTCGCGATATGGGTACTTCAGTGCGTGCCGAAGAGCTCTGACCACGATCACAAAAAAGAAGATCGTTCCTTGTGACCCCTGGTTGGTGGTTTTCGGAGCTGGAGATCGAAGTAGCGAAAACGAAAGCAGCAACAGAAGTTTCATCAGGCAATTCTCCACGGGAGCACGAATTGAATGACGATGGAACGATGAATAAACCGGCATATTCAGCTCAAGATAGGTGTCAGATGTTCCCAATAGAAATTCAAGCTCCTTGCTCATCAAAAACTGCTCGTGTTTTTCAGCATCGGAGTGAATCACGTGCGTAACGATGATGTTGTTGAGCATCCACGGAAATCCCAACAGAAATACGCCGCCCAATGCACACACGATCAAGCAAATGGATGCCACATGAGAAGAAGACCAGCACGTACCAAGCACTGTTGGATCAACTGACACTGTGCCATCATAGTCGCAATTCACGATGCGCAGCACCGCAAGCCCCACGGGCAGGTACAACACTTGAAACGCTTGCAGCAACACGTTCTCCAACTTGAAGCCTCGAAGCAGGTAATCTCTACGTCCGCTCTGCTTCCACAATCTCTTCACAGTGATAAACGCAGCCAGAGTGCAATGCGGGACCAGCGCCCAGGCCATTGCATACAACGTGTACCACTCCATATCGCCCCAGAGCGAGAACGGGCGAGAGGTCGCGCCCATGCCCGCTCCAGTCGCGCGGAAGGCCAGCAGATCAAGGTTACTGGCGTTAATCCATCGTGTCCACCGAAGCCATCGCGCCGGCCACGGCCACGGCTGCGAGAGTTGCCATATGAGCGCGTAGATCTGCAATCCATCGATTAGGATCAGCGCTTTCTCCAGCCAAAAGCGGCACACCTGGCGACTGCGCTCTCGCGGCACCAGCAGGCGACACCAGTGCGCGCCATCGAGCTTCGCCTTAGCTTGGCTGCTGTCGCCTTGATCGCTCAAGAGCGCGGCTTCGTTCAGGCGCGGGGCCACGCGCGCCGCCTTGGACATGAGAGTGAATGTTCAACCGAGCGTGTAACCCCGGCGCTTCGACTGGTTACGCTTGAATGAAAAGGATAACCCGGTTGAAACGTAACCCAACTTGATAGGAATGGCGCTGCCAAGAGGTAAGTCTGCTGCGCTGCGCTGGGACTGAGATGCAGCAGCCGCAATGGGAAGCGGTGCACTGATGTGGATTGCGCTGATGCGGCAGTCGCGATCGAGAAGCTGCTGCGGGACGTGGTTCCAGAGGACGTGGCCATTCAGAAAGAGACCATCGACTGGGTTGGCGAATGCGCTGCTGGTAACATGTATGGCTCGTGCTGTTGGTGTCATATCGCTGATGATGCACATGTGCTTTGTCTGCCTTGCGTTGTGTGCGTAGAGTTCCTGCAGCTGGTAGGGTTTCATGCGAACTCACTGGCGGAAAAGTCCGCCAAGAAGGAGAACTACCGCATCACCAGCGACCACGTTCTCGCCGCGTTAGAGGTATTACCGATCGATCTTCCGTATATTGTTCATGCCGGCTAAATGACGGAATGCAGGCACTAGGCAAGAAGGAATACAACGCTACGATCCAAGAGCAGCAGGGCACGCATGAGGTCGAGCGCCAGGTACATCTGCGCCATTTCTGCCGATACTATAATTATCTTCTCAATATTTGCTTTACTGTGTTGCTATGATTCACAGAAGAAGCGCCAGCGCATTGCATCGCGCAAGGCGGCAGCGCAGGACACGTCCACGCAGGCGGAGCTGCTCGCAGAGCAGAACGCGCTCTTCCAGGCCGCCACCAGGAAGGCCGCGCAAGAAGGATGGTAATTTACCACAATTCATTTCAATAACCCAAAATAATATGGATAGTTTACCCAAATACCCAAATAGCATGATAACCGTCTGTTTGGGTGATTGAGTTTTCTTCGTCGCTATGCGCGTTTTGGCCTCTTTGAGAGAGCGACCACCACCATGGGCACGTACTTGGAGGACGCGCTGGAGAGCATGTACATGCTGCCGTCCGAGATCAAGCGCAACTTTGACCTCATGCGGGAGCTGGACAAGGTGATGTTCCGTTCTTTTGATGTGTTTGTGCTCTGGTGGCCAACCAGAGAGGCGCGTCCAACAGGGAGTAACGATGGCTGCTTGGGCGACTGCTGTAGACCTCGTACCCGCTGATGGACGAGCTCAAGGCCTCGCACCGCGAGTACCTGCGCAGCGCACGCAAGAAAGTCATGGAGCGCTGCGCCGAGAGCGACAAGCCGGAGCCCGATGAGGCCGAGCTGCGCGCGCTCGTGGAGACCGATGCGGCGCTGGAAATGCTGCAGGAAAAGCATCAGCGCGTCGTACAGAAACTGGATGAGAAGATCGCGATCGCTGCGCAATCCTACGACCTCGTAGACCACCACATTCGGCGGCTCGACCAGGATCTGGACGCCTATGCGGCGTTACTCAAGCAGGCCGGCGAGTTCGAGGAAGATAAAGTCTACAAGAAAGCCAAGAAGGCTGCCCAACAGCCTGTGGTCGCTCTCCCCGACAAGAAACAAAGCTCAAGGAGTAGCGGCACTGCATCGTCTACGTCGACTTCGGCCGCTGGTACTGGAGGGGGCAGCTCCACGGCCTCGACGTCCTCTGGGCGCAAGCGGTCGGCCACCGAAGCTGCCTTGGACGCTCCTGCCCTGGTACAAGACTCAACGCACTGGAGTACTTACCTCATATGAGTAGCGCTAACGATACTGTTGTGGATTCGTATAGGCTGCAGCTGTGCCTCTCGTGGCGGAAGACCTCCCGATCGACCCGAACGAACCTATCTATTGCCACTGCCGCCGCGTTTCGTACGGCCAAATGGTTGGCTGTGATAATGACGACTGCAAGTACGAGTGGTTCCACTTCGAGTGCGTTGGGCTGACGGACCAACCGTCCGGTACGTGGTATTGCAAGGACTGTAAGGCCCTGCTGAACTTGAAATAGGCTCTTTCATACACAAAGAAGAACGATGATCTTCACGAACAATGGTTGTATCCCACTCGCTAGTCTCAATTTCTATGGCACAGTTCTTCCATATGCGCTATGTCCGTAGTGAGAACAAACAAAGATTGCCCGATGAACCCGTACAGTGATGCTGAAGAGCATGAGGTGACCCATTCTCGCCCAAGCATGCGTCTCACGGATCTACTCGATGATATATCTTTCAACGGCAGTGTTATCGTTCATGCTTTGAGCCTGCACTCGCCAATCTATTGATGCATAACTATTACAGTATCAATCCAATCCAAGAGAAGATAACCTAAGCCAATGCACTGCTCAAGCGGATGATTGAATTCATGAGGTAATGGAATAGCTGCACATAGGAAATACATTTTCGAATGGTTCATCAATGATGCGCGATCTCAAACGCAGTGCACCTATGCAGATTTTATCACCCACTACAGCGTTGTCACTATTTGATGAGTGCCTCCAATGATACCACACAAACTACCAACTGCTGCTTACAGCTGATCTGCAATCACGTTGCAAGCACTCATCATACGTTCCCATAAAGGACAAGAGGACGACGGTTTTCTCATGTCGAAGCAGGAAAACCTCTCGATACGCATAGGAAAGTCGGTTTTGGAGGACCTATCCCTCAATCTTCGGATTCGATTGCCATCCAACTGCACCCATCAGCACCACAACAAACGAACGACTTTCGCTGGCCCCCAGCGTCCTCCGGAGTGACTTTCTCGGGCATCTTACCCAGATTTGAGCTGCTCCATCTGCTGACTCGATTGGGTCGGGTATGAGTCATACATGACGACTGCTAGAGTTGGATGCTACGTGGCCCAGTTGCCGTCACGAAGCACGAGCCACACACTTGCAAATCAGACGAGATCGAACAGAAAACAAGCGATTGCTCTGAGATTCGTTGGCACATCCATTGAAGTTCTCTCCGTTGAGCCAGGGCCACGTGAGCATGACTGCGAGCCAAAGCGCCACTCAACCACTTCTCAATTTACTCCCAAGAGAGCCACCACCACCATCAGCGATGAACCTCATCCGAACCCTGCTCGCCTGCACCATGGCCGCCGCCACCACTGTGAGCGCTGGTATCATCGACCATGACCAAGTACAGCCCTTTGCTCAGCCGAATCCCACGACTGTCTCCCAGAAGGCTGCTGTCAAGTTCAAGCCCCAGCTCCACATCACCAACGGATGCCACTCGTACCCAGCCGTGAACTCCAACGGCGACACCAGCGGCGGTCTCAAGATCTCGGGCTCCTCTGATGGCATGTGCAAGGGCTCTGGCTACGGGTCGCAGGTCTACGGCCGCGCGGGCTGGTACAACGGCGTCTGGGGCATCATGTACTCATGGTACTTTCCCAAGGACGAGCCGAGCCCCAAGATCGGCCACCGCCATGACTGGGAGAACGTCGTGGTCTGGATCGACAACCCGGCCGTGGCCAACCCCAAGATCCTGGCCGTCTCGGCCTCGGCGCATTCCGGCTACAGCCACTACTACCCGCCGGCCTCGGACAACCTCCACGGCAACGCGGCACTCATCGACTACTTCAGCGCGTGGCCCATCGACCACCGATTCCGTATCACGACCGAGACCGGCGACTCGCAGCCGCTTATCATGTGGGACCAGCTCAGTACGGCGGCGCGCACGGCGCTCCAGAACACGGACTTTGGCAACGCCAACGTGCCCATGAAGGACGGCAACTTCGCGCCCAAGCTCGCGGAGGCCTGGTTCAAGTAAACGCTTTGTAAAGGTAATACAAGACAAGTAAGCAAAATATAACCATAGCTCACGAGGCACCACATTCCAGGCTTGCATTTGCCTCCTCTTAAACCACACTGCTTAGAAAGGCACAAACAGTCAGCCCCATCTCTAGCATCAAATATACGTACAGTGCTTGTGCGGAAGTCAAGACTTCCTAGTGAAGTGTGATGGCTGAGCCTGTCGAGGATCAAATCCAGACTAAACGGCATGGCGAAGGACTCGCTGTAATTCAAGTTGATGCCATGATCTGAGACCGACACAGGACATGGCCCAAGGCTGTTGCGACTACATAATTCGGCCGAGGTACTGGCGACATAGGATAGGATTGAGTCGAGCTGGTCATAGCGAGCATCGAGGCGAGATCGCAACGACTGGAGCACGAGCGCTCCATTCTCTCGCGGGCTATCGAAATTAGTGCGGGCGAACATCCACTTGGGCACAAAATCTCTCTGCCAAAGAGCTCACTTGCTCCAGAAACTTTGTGTTCGCCGCCACGCGCAAGCGATTACCCTGGTCTTCAGCCTCTTCCCGAAGATTGCGTTCACACAAAACCCGACACTCATATATATGCTACTAGTTACTCACAGAGAAGAGAAAAATGCAGGAACGCCAATGCGATGGACGAGAAAAAGCGGTAAACGCGATATAAATCTATTTATTTGCCGTATTTGTGGCGGTGGAGCGCGTCCGGCAGACGGCTCAGCACCTTGAGCCACGGGGTCTCGACCACGAGCAGCTCGTTGGCGTCCAAAAAGTCCACGAACGAGAGCGGTCGGTACCGATTCACGACCTGGCACAGGTCGTCCTGGTCGTTGTTCTCGTCCTCCGTGGCGTTCTTGCCGTCAGACTCCGTACCCACGCTGATGGCGCGTCGGCGCTGCTTCTTGGCCGCCGCGCGCGCGTGCGTGTTGCTCTGCGTGTCGCCCATGTTGATCTGGTACAGACTGGACTGCGAATACAGGTAGAGGAAGTCCGGGTGCGCAGGGTCAAAGGTCACGCCCTTGACGTTCTTGCCCTCGGCCAGCGCCTTGGGGAACTGCTCGTAGTGCTCGCGGTACCAGTCCGAGAGACCCTTCTTCTCCACGTCGTAGCAGATGACGCTGTTTGAGACCAGCGTGACCACGAGCGTCTTGCCCGAGGGATTGAAGCCGATGCTTGTGTGGGTCTCCGTGGGGCGAGGGAGGTGGCAGTACAGCAGCATGGAGTCCAGGTTGTAGATACTGATGTTGTTGGCGGCGTCGCCCGTGGCCAGCCACTGGCCGTCGAGCGAGATCGACAGCGACAGGATGGGCGAGGCCGTGCTGTCGATGGACGTAACGTTGAACGTCTTGAGGATCTCCATCTTGGTCAGATCCAGCACGCGGATCATCTGCGAGTCCGACGCGATCACGAGACGAGTCGAATCGGGCGAGAACGCGAGCACACGGGCCGAGTCCGTCGCCGCCGCAGCCGGTAGAGCGAGTTTGCGAGGCTGGAAGCCCTTGTCAGCATTCAGCGAGAACAGCTTGAGCTCCTTGGGCGTCGAGCACGCGATGTATTCTCCATTGGGGGCGAGCGCCGAGCATGCAATGTTGTATCTGTCGCTGATCTGAAGATCCAGCAGCAGCTTCTGCTGGTGGTTGCTCAGATCGGCCGCGGAGGGCGCCAGCTGCCACAGGTCAAGCGATGTGGCCTTCTGCACCAGAAGCACGCGCTTCTCGCTGGATAGAGAGATGGCCTTGCGGTATGGCATGGACGCAATCTTGCTGGGGCGGTGCAGGTTGAAGCTCTTGGCGCTGTACCACACGAGCTGCGTGTCGATGCCGCCAGATACGACCATGGGTCGGCTGCCTGCGGAGATGGCGAGCGAACGGACATCGTGGCTGTGCGCGCGATGACTGTAGGAGTAGGCCCACGTGTTGTCGATACCAGCAATGCGCTTGTACTCGACCACCTGGTTGTCGACACCAGAGGCGTAGAGCACCGAGTTGGCCTTGTCCACGCAGAGCGTGAGAACGTCTGCTGTCAGGTGCGAGAACTTCTGCGTGAGCGTGCCCGTGCGTCCATCCCACATGCTCAGATGGCCGTGCGAGTCGCCGCTAACGACAGTGAGGTCGTCCAGCACCAGCAGCGACCAGACCACGCACTTCTGCTTGGCGAGGCTCTCGAGCGTGATGCGCGAGTCGTTGCGGCCGGTCAGCGCGTTCCAGATGAAGATCACACCGTCTTCGCTGCCAGAGAACATCTTGTTGGAGGCCACGTGCCACGCGAGCGAGACGACGCGGCGGCCTGTGGTCACGAAGCCCTTGTGGAAGTAAAGCGCGTCGTCGGCAAACGCGAACAGGCGAATGCGGCCGTCTTCGCAGCCCACGGCCAGCGTCTGCGCTTCGTCGTTGATTACCATGCACCAAACGGGGCCGCCGTTCGAGTCCGTGATGTTCTTCTTGCACAGGAACTGGAAGTCCAGCTCCCAGAGCGTGCCGTCGAGCGACGCCACAAAGAGGCGCTGCGAGGCCGACCAGACAATGGCCGAGATCTTGCTCTGCGCCGAGCCAGTGATCACATACAGCAAGTGCCATTTGCGTCCAACCTGCCAGATCTCCATGTCGCCGTTGGCGCGTGCCACGGCCAATTGCGTGTTGTTCGGGCTGAAGCACATCACGTCGACGGCTTCGGGCATCCAGTCCACGAAGCGGCAGCGGTGCACGCGCAGCGCTGTAGCGGAGGCTGAGGCATCAACCGGCTGCTGCGGCTCATCGTCCGCCACCACCTTGCGCTTGCGGCCGTTGGCCGAGACTCCATTGACTGCGGATGGCATGACGCTCGAAGGGAATTGGAGCTACTCAAAGCGGCGCCGACTGGAGCTCGCTCCTGTTTGGTTGGCGCTCAGAACCTGGGCCAACGAAACGACCGCTCATTGGACAAAATGCACCCACCACGAATAGAGCCACCCAATGTTGCCAAAAGCGTATTTATTGGGGCATTGGGTTATTGATAAACCCAAATACAATGGGTTAAGCTAATGTAATACCGGTTTTCGAGGTGGTACAATACCGGTATTGTCGATCGTTTCTCTGCAGATCCAGTTTCGCAGGTAATTTGGCATCTAACGAAGTAACTATTGCTTTGTCAGACCATGCGAGGAAAATCGATGCTGATTCTAAATCTGCGTGGCACGAACCCGTTCATATCCTGAAGGACCTGAAAGAGAATAGAGCGTGGCATCCACACTGACCGAAAAGAAGATCGGGAAACGATGTAACTGCTTCAGGTACAGGTTCAACGCATCTCCACCGTTTGATCAGGAAACATTGGGTATCTTAAAGATTAGATAACGTTATGCTTTGTGGCGCTTATAGTCGCGACTGCAGGCAAGGCGACTCCAGCCATGCAATGCAGAACTGTGTTGAAGCGCTACTGAGACATCTGAGCTTTTGAATAATACAGCTGTGACAGCGATCAGTCAGCATTAAAGCCCTTTTGAGCCTCCTCATCTGGTGGCAGAAAATACTTGCGCATTCACTTCCAGCACAGCAAATCAATATGCAATGCATGAAACGAGGTACATGTAGCGCAGTGTGTATTCCGCGCTCATTGACTGTTTGTCACACGCGCGCTCTGCCTACGAATTGGCTGCAGTACCAAATGCTGAGCTCAAAGTGTCCTACAAATTCATATGTGTGATATCATCAAATCTGAAGTAACGATCCATTAAGAGAGGTCACATTTGGACAGTTTCATGCCGTACCGTGCCACGCAAAAGAACGCACACCATTACTCACGAGCTCTAAATGTATAGCTGGCTTTTTTTATGAGGCTCGCGGTGAAAATGGTGGCTCGACTGACGCCAGAGGACCACCCAGTCCGTTGTTAGAAGATCCGCATTCCCCATAGTAAAACGACTACAGTATGAGGCGCCCCTTGAGCTGCGTCAACAAGCACCTATTGATCCCACAGCCTGAGTTGAACCCTCTCTCCTCCATGACATTTTTCAGTGCGTGGGTTCTCCAAATGTTTTTCCTTTTTTTCAAGGGAGGAGTCCGATTTTTACGACATACGGTATCTTATCCTCCCAACTTCGGGTATTTTACACATACGTTCCCGCAATCATCGACATCCTTTTCTGATTCCTCCCCAGAACAAATCTATTTGGATTAAAGTATACTACCCAAGAGCTCTGGGTCTTTGGCGCTCGCCTTCTCCAGGTTAGAAAACGATCTCCAGAGGGATCTCCTGACATGCAGCAAGAGATCGCCCCGCCGTCGCCAACATTCCGGCTGGTCGGTCGGTCGTGTCCTTTGAACCCTTTCTGCAACGTATGACCGTTACGATGGAGCGAGCGAGAGCAGCTTTCCCCTCTCGTTCTTTCCCTCCAAATCTTAGGTATACAAACTTCAAGTCACGGGATCAGATTTGCCCATGTGTAAATGACCGTAAAGTACCCCCAAGCGTTCAGCCCGTAAAATACGGCCGTCGTCACCCGTCCATCGCACTCGCTCTTCCTGTCGCTCCTTCATTCCACATCGCCCCGTCCAGAAGCAGGAACGAACGATGATCAAGGCGCTGCTGCTGGCGGCGGCGCTGCTGGGCTCTGTGGCCCAGGCCGCGAGCATCTCGGGCACGTTGGCTGGTTACGAGATCTCGTCGGCCGAGCTGGGCTCGTGCCGGCTCAAGGGCATCTCGACCTCGAGCACCAACTACAAGTACTACGCCTCGGTCTCGGCCAAGGACGTGACGCTCAACGCCGGTTGCGCGCGCTGCATCGACGTCACGCTCTCGAGCAACGCGAGCGCCAAGATCACGGCCTATGTCGTGGACGTGAGCTCCAGTAGCTCCTCGGGGTCAGTCAAGCTATCGGACTCGGGCATGACGGCGCTCGGCGTTGACACGGAGTCGACGACCACCAAGGTGAGCTACCAGTTTGTGGCCTGCCCGTCGTCCTTCCTCTCGGGCAACATCAAGGCCTGCCTCATGGAGGGCGGATCGAACGCGTACATCCCGCTGCAGTTCTACAACGCCAAGCAGGTAATCACGAACGTGACCATCGACGGAGTTGAGGCCACCATGAACACGGACTCGTATCTGTTCTACGTGACCACGGGCGTGGGTGACAACAACAGCACGTCCTGGTACAAGAGCATGACGGTGTCCATGGCCAACACCGGCTCGAACAGCAACGTCTCAGGCACGTTCGAGTTTACCAACTCGACTGGCTGCGCGACGTCCGACGTGCAGTTCGCGAGCTCCGGGTCGCTGGCCGACTCCTCGGCGTCGTCGGACGACGGCAGCACCTCGTCCAGCGTCTCGTCCAGCAACCTCGCGGCCATCCTGGGCGGCATCTTTGGTGGCATCGCCGCTGTGCTCATTGTCGTGATCCTGGTCGTGATGATCCGTCGCCGTCGGTTCTCGAGTCCGGACGAAGGCACGCCCAAGGACGATGGCATGAGTGCGCTCTCGCCTAAGATCAAGGCGGCCGGAGCCGTCGGCGCCTTTGGATCCAGCTACGACGGCGACGCAGCGGCAGCCCAGGCCATGTCCAGCCACACGGACCCAGACTCGCCATCGAACGAGTACCTCGAGGCCGGCACGCCTGCTGCCGTGGCTAAGGCCGCAGCTTTGGCCCAGCCCAAGGAGACGATCGTGCCGGTGCCCGTGTCGGTGCAGGAGGCCAAGCCGCCGGTCCGCGAGGTCGAGCCGCAGCCTCGCTCGACCTTCCGCTTCAGCCGCAACCCATCGACCAGCCCCCGCAGATCCAGCATGAATCCCGTGAAGAGCAACGTGGCCCCAGTGCCGACGCTGCCCCCGCCGGTCGTCCCGGTCTACCACGAGACCGCCGAGGATGAAGACCGCTCGAGTTTCGACATCGACGACATGCGCGAGTCGGAGGCCAACCACACGGAACGCGAGGTCTCGCGCGGCCGTCATCCGTCCTACGATGACGGCAGCAACCCGGACCAATACAGCGCGCCGTACTCGTACGGAGCACAGACCGTTACGTCTCCGCAGAGCTACGTGCGCGCGACCTCGCTGCGCCGGAACACCGGAACCTCCCGCCCCAGCCGCGTCTCGAGCCAAGTGGCAGCTCCGACGGTGGCACGTAACAACGGCACCACGTTCAGCGATGCGTCCACGAGCTCGTTCGCGCAGCCGCGTAGTACGACCTCGTACTCGGATGCGCCTACGTCGTACGCTGCTGGAGCTCCCCAGCGCGGCCCTTTGACCTACAGCGACGCCAACTCGTCCACGGAGGCTCCGCGTAGCACGACGACTGCGTACTCGGACGCGCCCAGCTCGTACGCGACGTACAACACGAACGAAGGTCCGTACGACTCGACACGAGGGAACAACAACGAGTTCTCCAATTCGTTCCGCGGCAGCACAAGCGGCGGCTACAGCCGCGACTCACTCAACATCCTTGGGTACCCCTACGCGAAGAAGAGCTCGAGAAACGTGAACCAGAATTAGTCCCTCTCACACACAAGCGAGCAAGTTGACTGTAATTGCTTTCATCGCTAGAGTTCGCCTGCTGCTTATTCATCGAAAGCCGATCATCATTCGCCCAATTTGTATTTGTAAATTCACGTGATAATATTGCATCACGTCTATCTTACGCCGTTTCCTGCATCGGTCATTCACTGTGTTGGCTGTTGTTGAGAGTCTGTCACCACTGAAAGAGCTTTTCACGCTTCAAATTCAGCCACCACGCCGCGATGGTCCGAGGCGTACACTGGGCTCTGCGGGTGCAGCATGCCAACGTCTGTGAGGAAACCTAGTGTGTCTTCAGTCGGTGCCTGGCCGATGATCTCGCACGACTTCACGTGGCCCTTGCCGCGATAGAGCACGAAGTCAATGCGCTTGACTGGGTTATCGCTCGGGAACGTAAAGCGCGTGAGTCGGTCCACAAGATCGGGCGATCGGGGCTGCGCTTCCTCGTGCTTTTCCAGCCACGCGTCCTTCAGATCCGTCCGATGACCAAGCAGCTCTGCGTCACCACGCAGGAATTCGATTCCTCTGGACTGCGGCTCGGCATTCAAGTCGCCCAGCAGCACTTGCGTCACGCCCTTGCCCTGGCGCATGTAGTGCCAGATCTCGACCATAGTCTGCTCCCGAGAGCGTTCACTGAGCGACAAGTGGGTCACGTAGATATCCACGAGTCCATAATGCGGTACGTCGATGAGTGCGTGCAGGCAGAGCCGCTGATGCGCGTCATTCGGGTCGTTTGGATCGCGACTGAGCAGCAAGAAGTCCGTCTCCACGACAGGGAACTTGGAGAAGATCGCTGGCCCTTCCTCAATGCGTTCGTATGGAGAGCGGTCGTTCAAATAGCTCATGGCTGGCTGGTAGACGTACTGGAAGCCGGGCAGCCGCTTGGCGAGATGCTGCACCTGCGCATGGTTGCCTTGGCCGCCAAACGTGCCGTCGTAGCGCACTTCCTGGAAGCCCACGATATTCGCTTGCGATTCCTTCACGAACGATGCCAGGTGGTCGATCCGCTTCGCGTATTGATGCCACCGACGATCGCGGCCGTAGACCTCGGTGGACGGATTGGTATTCCAGACATTGTACGACAGAATGCGCAGCGCCTTGCTGCTCTGCTCGTCACAAGAAGCGCCGGTAGTACCAGCCTCACCTCCGCAGATCAACGCCTTGGAGTCCCCAACCAGCTGGTCCAGAGGCGAGAACGTGTGCTGGAACAGGTTGTGCTCGCCATCGCGATCCAGACCCACGACGACCTGGTGGCGAAGGTTAAACTTGGGGTCGTCTAGCGTCAGATAGAAGTTAAAGCCGAAGGTGACGTGGCTCTTGAAGCGGCCGCCAAGACCGAACGCATCGGAGTACTGCTGCACCACGGCCATCTCCGTCACGCCATTGTCGCCTGTGACCTTGAGCGGCAACACGAGAGTTCGCGTGATGGCGAGGGACGGGGACAGATACACGAGTTGCTGGCTCTTGATCGCAGCGACGGCACTGGCGAACGCTGCTTGCACACTCGTGTCCTCTTCGGGCGTCTGCGGGAAGATCGCGTCCAGCAGTACACTGCCATAGAGCAGCGCGTTCTTGTGCTTAACGTCCGGAGTCAGCTGGAACAGGTTCATGGTCTCGAACTGCTGCCGTCTCTGATTGATGCCGCCGGGTCTGGAGGTCAGGTATTGACCCGAGAAGTGCGGTCCGCTGGGCAGCGGGGGCCAGAAGTCCCACCTCTGCAGGTCCTCGCTGCGAGCCGCGTCTGCAGTGGAAAGGAAGGCCGAGGCCAGCGCCAGCAGCAGCGACAGAGAGATCATCATGGGGGCAGGCGTCTCCCCCCGATCTGGATGCAAATGATAAGGTACCACTGAGAATGGTACAGAACTGAAAATGACGTGGACAACACTAAATTGAGCATTTTGCTGATCACCTAAAAGGGGGCTTGTAATTGAGCTGTTGTAGCTTCTGTTACCGCGTTTGACGCAATCGCCCATTTTCAACGTCAACTGCAGAGGCCAAGAGCAACTCAAGCAGCATGGCGACAGTGACGACGACGCGCGGAGCGTTCCTGGCGCCTGCGCTGGTGCCCATGAGCACGTGCTTCGTGAACCTGCCTCGCGCCTTCGTGCAGGCCTTCATCAACGGCCCCGACATGGTATCATCTCTGCATGGACCATGGCGCCGTTCGTTGCCCTTGAATTAATGCTGATTGCTGTGTGTTGCTGCGTTAGGCTGGCAGCGGATCCACCATCCTGGAACTTTCCTGGGAGACGGCCGATGGATACGTGCAGCGTGTATGCGTTGGATGGGTCGGAGGCTTGACGAAGGACGCTGGAATGCGCAGGTACCGAATGATACACACTGGAAATGGCGCACTGCTGATCCTGCAGAAGACTGATGCTTTCTCTTGTGCATGCTTCGTCGTACTTGCATACAGTGACGTAATTGAGATGTCGGCAGAGTTTGCGCGCTGTTTGGGCATTGTAAGCTGCCCTGATCGCATCGCAGGACGCTGCTGTTGCGGATTGATACTGACATCTCGTGCGCGTGTTCCTTTGACAGCAAGAGCACTTGGAAAAGTTCCCGCAGGCATTCATTGGTGTTCACGTGGTAGAGTCCATTCCTATTGCACGTCAAGTGAACGTGGAGCCCTGTACAGCAGACGACTGGGAGCTCATCCAGCTGCACACAGGTCTACTCGAAACCGAACTCTTGCGTCAGGTGAGTGCGTTTGCAACAGAGATCCAATCATGCGTCCACCCTCTCACCCTATCGTTCGTTGTGCTGGCAGATCTGTGTCATGAATGACAAACAAGTGACGCCCATTTGGGTGCACCAGAATATCCTGATCCGCATTCGCGTTTCTCTGCCAATTGGCATGTACGTTCGACTGCCCTATGCATTGCATTACGACCGTAGACCAACACTTACGCTTGCTTATGGCTTGGCCGCACGATTAGTGAACACGTTCGGCTTTCCCCAAACACAGAAATCGTCGTAGCGCCGAACGAGCGCAAGCAGCAAACTGATGAGACGGCTGTCAACCCTGACTTCTATTACGAGCCTTCACCTCTTTTGGTTGTTCAGGTGTGTGTCCTCTGGCCTCGATATCCGACTCTGTTCTTAGCGATTCTTTGTTTTGATTGCACTATCAGGATGGCGCTAATAATTCACCCGATGAGGCTTGGATTCATCCTCAAACGCTTGCGCTGCTAGACGGGGCATTGCTTCCGTCCGCCGCTCATGACAACCACGAACCTCTCGTTATCGCTGTCTGGAGTATGACAGTTAAGCCTCTCCCAGAAAGCAACGCTCCTGAGCAGCCAGAAACTACTCACTTTGGGTATGTGTGCTTGGTGTCCTTGATATGTAAAGTATTGAGCTTGTTTACTCATGAAGTTTATACCTACCTCAATGCAGGAAAAAGTGCCTGGTCGCCCGTCTTAAATGCTCGAATACCGTCACAAGAGGCCACGTCGTCCTGAACTCGTTGATGACCACCGCACTGGACGTTTCTGCTCATTCAACAATCCAACTGCGAGTATTGCGGTTCCCTGAGCATACGCCTTTGCGCATTGCCTTGAAGGTGGATTCAGATCTCTTCGATGGATTTTCCAGCACCAGCGTGTCCGAGAGCATCCGGCATGCATTTGTGAATTGGATGAGCACACTTTCGGAAGGATTGGTGCTTCACTCGGGCGGCATGATTCGTTTCCATCTTGATCAGAATGTTTTCGTGGAAGCAATTGCTGATGTTGAATACGAATTAGAACACCGGGATGATGAGAAGGAGGTTGAAGGTGAGAAAATTGTCCTGCTTTGTGCGATACTATTGATTCTGTCGCTAACAAATCATTTTCCCCTCTGATTTAAAGGTTTCCCAATTGGAGCACTGGAAAAGTACTCGGTGCTTGGTGGGCGACATGGAAGCATGCTCCAAGTGCAGCAAGTTGATATTGTGAACGGCACGGAGGTGGAAAGAACTATGCTCAGAAATCTTCATGCCAGAGACGACTTGGAGTCAGACGCAAATGCACGCTCCATGCTAGAGCTGTCTCGGAAGGGAAAGCCTTACGATCAGGCAAAGGCAGCGATCCGATCAATTGTCTACCGTGATGCGAGCATGAGCCGCGTGCTTCTCGGAACGCGTCCACCAGGCTCATCCTTCATCCACGGCAACCGTGGCAGTGGAAAGACAATCATTTTGCATGCGCTTACAAAGGAACTCGAGGAGGATCCCCAATGCTTCACGTACAACATCTTTGTGGATTGCCGAAACCTGCGTGGTCTGAAGATGGAGGCTGTCAAGAGCAAACTAAAAGAGACCTTTGAAGATGCTTCTGAGCACGCACCGTCCATTATCGTTTTGGATAATCTTGATGCCTTGGTTCCAGAAGAAGACGAATCTCCCAGTGCGGCTAACGAGCAGGCTCGACGACTCGCTGAGTTGATTGTTATTCTGATGCAGCAAAATCGAGACCGGATGTGGAAGACCACACTCGAGCTTCATGCGTCTTGCAAACGCGAGCTAGCATCCATTAAACGACTCGGCAGTCTACAAAAGGAAGCGAAGATGGAGCTGTTACATACAATCGGTGCTGCGATGGCGAAGAAAAGCGTCGCGATTATTGCCGCGTCACGATCCGATTCAAGTATCCATAAAACTCTGCGGTGCTGTGGACTCTTTGATCGACCCATCCAAGTCACATCACCCGATGCAGCTCATCGTGAGTCTATCATTCGCGAGATGCTGGTGATGAAAACACTGCCCAACAAGCAGAAAAAGATTTCTTTGGATCCAATCATCGATTTTGGTCTTTTGGCTTCCTTGACTGAAGGATATAGTCTACGTGATCTCTCCAGCGCAACGGATCGAACACTACACCAAACATTCGCACGCTGCGCTCGCCAGGTCAGAAAAAGCCGTAGCAGTGACAGCACATTGAAGATTGTGCAAAACGATTTCGTGGACGGAATCAAGGGATTTCAACCAACGGCGCTCATTGGCGTGGATCTTTTCAAGAGTAGCGTGAAATGGAGCGACGTTGGTGGTTTACTGCAAGTTCGCACTGTATTGAAGGATACGCTGGAACTTCCCGCTCGCTACGGCAAACTTTACGATAACGCCCCGATCAAGTTGCCTGCTGGCATGCTGCTCTATGGACCGCCGGGTTGCGGCAAGACACTTTTGGCGAGTGCCGTTGCGAACGAATGTGGTCTGAATTTTATCAGCGTGAAGGGACCAGAAGTGCTGAACAAGTACATTGGTGCAAGTGAACAGGCGATTCGGGATTTGTTCGCCCGAGCCGCTGCAGCTGCACCTTCCGTTCTATTTCTGGATGAATTTGATTCCATCGCTCCTCGCCGTGGAGCGGACAACACTGGCGTGACAGATCGCCTCGTAAATCAATTGTTGACCTTCCTTGATGGCGTTGAAGGCAGAAAGGTACGTGATCCCATGCAAATATACTCGATCAGATGTATCACACCCATTAACGTGTTTGTTGTTGCAACAGGGGGTGTATGTTTTGGCTGCAACAAGTCGACCGGACATGATCGATCCTGCGCTCCTGCGTCCAGGTCGTTTGGACAAGTCTTTGTACTGCGGTAAGGATGTGCATATATCGGATGATATATATGCTGTATCTCATTTCTATTCGTGTTGATGTTTAGGATTTCCCACGGAAGAAGAACGGTTGGATATTCTTCGTGCTGTTGCCAAAGACATGACACTTGATGACGAGGCCGAGGCGTATCTCAGCGTCATCGCAAGCGCCCCCAAGAGCTCTCATTTTTCCGGAGCAGATCTCCAAGCGGTACGTGCATATCTTCGTTTGACTGCTGACTTGATATTCGAGTCGTCTGATGCAATCTTGCTATTCTGTGCTATTCAGATCATGTCGTCGGCCCAACTGGAGTTAGTCCATGACAAGCTCAAGGCCACCACTGAGGCTTCTGAGTGAGTATTGCTTCATTCAATTGATCGTTTTGACGATCAATCACAGTCAATCTGATGCTTTGTTTCTGCAGCGTACTGAAAAAGCGCCACGTCCAAACTGCTTTTGAGAGCGCAAAGCCGTCCACATCTGAGTCTGCGCGCCGGCAGTTCGATTCCATGTACGCAGGCTTTTCGAAGGCCCGCAACACAGACTTCGCAGTTGCAACGTCTGATGCTACGGCTACTAGCGCGAGCCTCAAGTCGCCTATCACTCATCAGCGCACTGCATTGGCATAATATGGGTTCTGCATGAGTAAGCAAATCCGAGGAACGTTGCTTGAGGATCCGTCGGATAAACCAAATAATACTTTTCATAAAATGGATCGGAACGTGCACGTTTCGGTTTCCAGTCTTCTGACTATTGGGATCAAAGGAACCGCTTCCGAAAATAATTCCATGCTTGGAATCTACAGCAGGTTTGATTTTGTTGCGGTTCGACTAATAAAGATCCGTTACCAAACTGACGACTGGTTTGGGGGATGGAAAGTATGCTATCAGCACTAGCATTGTAGAATCTGCACGATAAGATCAAAACCAGTAGCGATCAACAATGGGATATCCTTCAGCAATCGAGCTACACTCAGAACGGCTTCTGCTCATGGCACTAATACTGACTCTGGTGATGGTAGCCAGCATGCTGCCAGTCTGGGTTAATCGTGAAGTCACTCCTATCTGGATTACGAGACTGATACTTGGAAATGATGCGCTCTAGAATCAACGCGATATCGTGTTCCATCGTGTATCTATGTGGATCGCGGGCATTGAGTGCTATGATCCCTACGTGCGCCATGGTGTTTGCCCTCCAAAGAGTAAGTGAGATCCAAGATGAACTACCAACCGCAATTTTTAATGATCGTCGTCTCCATAACCATCCAGTTCGTCGTCAACAATGGTTACAACACTGTGTACGTGCACATGGCCTCTCAAGACATCCAGCCGATGATCACAGCTAGCGACTTGAGAGCCAACATGGACGCGCTGGACGCTATGAAGTGGTCGATGGCGCTCAGCACAGCTTCCGATTTGACAGATTGCCCCTTACATGCTGTGAGTGCGAGCGATTTGCTGGATCTATTTCCACCTACCTGATTCAAGCGATGCGAATGAAATGCAATGGTTCTACAATGCCACGCACGCTGTTTAAATGATATCTTAGTAGCAGCACCGAGCTCTCGGCAGAGGAAGTGAATATCACGTTCTCCCATTGCACTTTCTGGAGGCAGCGATCAAGTAACACTGCGTCTAAATCTGTGGCAAGCACGAATAATGGGATTGGCAGCCAGATTAGGTGTTTCCTTAGTAGAACAAGTAGGCAGTTCACATTTATTTTTGAATTCAATTTTACTAGTGCAGGAGATAACCCTCAATGTTATTCTGTGCAAAGCAATGCCCAGACAATGGAAATCATCATTTCACCTGATCGAGTGTGTTTGTGACGAGTTGTGTTCTTTATTCAACCACTTTAGACCCGCCACTTGGTGCTTCTACTAAATTGATGCTATCCAGCTTCAAATGATTACCATCAACTCGGCAGTCAAGAAGCCACGAAATCTTCATTCCGGCGAGCCTCTCGGTCGATATGGTGCGTGAGTTCTTTATCAACGCCCGCTTACCACAGCACGACCAGAACATAGCGACCCCAATAACAAACAAGACAATACCAAGTCCAATGAATGAAAAGGCGGCACTCCAGTCTGGAGTCGACACGATGACCTTCATCCACATGATATTGCCATCAAATCCTAGCGTTGTCTCGGAGCCTGACGCTGTCGCATTGACGATATCTCGGACAACTCCATTCTGAAACAAAAAATATAATCCGGAAACGTACGCGGGCTGCATACCGCTACCCATGAAGTAGTGATTATTCACGACATGATTGAGATGATCTTCAGCAGACAGCGAACAGTTCTGGCCACTGCGCACTTGAGAGCTCCAACTCGAGATATAGTCAAGGTTGTACCGTAAAATCACGTCACCCCTTCGCGAATAGAGCGCATCTTCAATTGGAGTCGTGAGCGTCATTAACGAGACCCATCGGGTCGCCGTCCCAGAATTACTGTCGAAAGACCTACCCGATTCGGTACTGTTGTACGTGAAAGGCTCAAGTCGATGCATTGGGATGCTGTCTTCACCAACAAGAAGGTATTTGACCGGGCTATCTTGCTTTTCCAAAGACAATATCTGCTCGTAACGCATCCCATGGCAATTGCCTTGGCCGTTCATACAAGTCGCACTAAATTCAGTTTCGAAATCGATCATATCCCACGCGAATCGACCCACAGTCAGGGAGTAAATCTTGCGGGGATTGGCGATGGTCGCGCGATGGTTGTCCAGAGCAGTCTTAGAGGCATCTGGGGCTGGCTCATCGTACATATCGTAGGCTTCGATGCGATTGCCGAAGCTAACGATCCACATGGACGTAGAAGACTTGTTATTGCAGGCCCAGGCAGCGTGTAAATACGAATCGGTAGGAGTGGCGTCGTCAGCGTAGAAGTCATAATCAATCTGGAACTCTTCGGTTCCATTGGAGTTCAAACAGATTGCGGTGGCCTTGATTTGTGGATTCGGCTGATACTCGTGTCCATCGCTATCGTATTCTTGAACCCGGGGCATTACACAAGAGTACGGATACGGTCCGCAATCTGCCCTCATGTCGAGATCATAGTAAATGGTACTTGTATTGTCAGCGTTGGAAATATCGGAGTACGTCGCCGTAGCTTGCGTATCCTCTTCAAGCACTTCTGTGGCGTTATCAAAGACGAGTTTGCGGTAATAGAAGTTTCGACGTAGAGGAACTTCAAACGTGACTGCGTCAAATGTGATGTTACTCGCAACGTCCTTATGTGTGAACTTCATTTGAGCCTCATTCTGCGAAATATTGACAGCGGTTGTGAGCGATCTCTGGAATAACTCACGCGCAGATTCCAGAAACCATTCCGCTTTGGCCTGAGTACCATTTGTCGTGGGAAGTGTCAGGTTCAACAGATCAGCCGCGGATATTGAATGAATTGGCACAGACGTAAAATTCGAGCGACCTGACTGATTGGTGCCTATAATGTCAGGTTGATTGCTCTTTTGAATCAAACCACTGATATTGAAGGGCAGGCTTTCGTTGTCAAACCAACGAAAAAAATACCGCGAAACATGCACACCATGTATAAACACATTGGTTGCTGTTTGAATTGTTATTCCAGTCGCTAGAAACCCGGTTGCCGTATCCGAAATGTTCTCGCTACCATCTAGCGAGATGGTGTAAGATGCTTCTGCCGATGACCCCGATCCATCACAATCAGCCAAAGCCAGCCATTGTTGCCAGTCGCGTATAGGAAAGCCAAAACTTTGCATTAACCCTTCCGCAAACTCCGAGCTATCCGCGATACCTTCTTGATTGTATAGGCACGTTGGAGCCGTTTTCAGGACGATAGGCGCGATGACATTACGCAGCACAGTGTTCGCGATAAAATTGCATTCAGTGTCCTCAGGCGCATAGTTGGTAGAGACCGTTGTCGTGATATTGGTTAGAACGTCCATCGCATATGTGCTGGCAGCCATATCGCTGGACGAGACAAATGGCACCACTCTTTTCATGACGGTTTGTGCGTTGAAGCCGTTGAAGCCGTTGCTGACGAGATACTTGAGCCCGGCTGAGACCAGAAACACGAGCATGTTCAAACAGAACGATCGGTTGGTGCGCGCATATCCAGTAGACGCAAACACCATGAAAAACACGGACACGAGCGAGCTCAATAGGAAATCTACCGGGATTCCAGCAAGCGACACGAGCGAACTGGAGATCGAGTTGTAGTAGGACTGGAGAATATCCAGGGTTTCTGCATCGAAATCGGTCGATTGAAAGGAGTCTACTTCTACGCCCTTCATGAAGAAGAGCATGCTTGCCAGAATGATCAGGGAAAAAACCAAGCCTATCATCATGAGCTGATTAACACGGAGCTTGACAGTCACAGCGCCAACCATTGGTGGTTCCATGGCGACTGGTACTCGCTGTTGCTGCAGCTGTGGTAGCTGGTCTTGGGCCATTTTTGGAGTGTCTCGGAGCAAATTACCAAATGCTCCAGTCAGTCGTCTGTCAGCCGAGACAGGGGTTTCGGAAATGCCCCACAGGGCTCTTCACGCTTCACTGCGAGCGCAAGAAGCTTGAAACTTCTTTATGCTTGCAGCAATGTTTTTGAAGCTGTTTTATCCACCAAGACACACGAGGGGTTTGTGGCATGAAACCAACGGTACGTTATAATGGATTTGCACAGAGCGCAGCGAGCATCAACGCGCCTCCCGCTTTTGTCAGAAACAAACCGTTTCTCCTTTCAGCTTGCATCAGGGTCGAAACGAGTCCCTTTCCTGCATTTGAAAAAATAACGATGCTTGTGTTATAGCAATACGGTGTTAATATTTGTCGACGGGTCAGCCGAAAACGCAGTGTGACCGGAACATTTGTGCTCATCATGTTAGCAATGCAAGCCACGTTTACGAAGCGAGGAGAGTTCAAACACTAACGCCATTCCGGCTTATAATTGGCTAAAGGCTATATCTGCATGATGTACGGATTGCCGGTCTTTGGGCTAAAATGCTCTTCTTCTGTGCCAGTAGCGTGGAAGCTTCCCATCTTGGCATCCAGCGGCAGAGTAATTATTGCGCCGTTATCGTCATTGCGTAACTGAATGCATTCGATCCGGAATTTCTGGAAGGAACCGGCGACCCCCGCAGCATCAAAGCGGCGCTCCAGCAGCATCGGCGGGTACTTGGAGTCATTGCGCATCATGTCGGCGATCATATCGATCGTGAACGCCTCCTTCGGCTGCTTGAGCAACGATCGCTGCCCACAGCGTGAGAAAATCACTGCACAAATGGCACCGAGAACGATCAAGCCCAGGCCTGTGAACGTGATGACGAGGCTCTTGACTGGGATCAACACGGTCACGTTCATCCATTGCTCGTTGCCATCGAAGCCGAGACTCCACTGATAGCCGTCTGCAGTCACGTTCACGATCTCGCGCACAATGCCGTTCTGGAAGAGGAAGTACATGCCCGAGGTGTACGAAGCCTGCAGTCCGTGGTCCATGTAGTAGTGGTTGTTCACGACGTGGTTCAGGAAATCCTCAGCCGAGTCGGAACAATCGCTTCCGTTACGCAAGTCTGAGCTCCACGAGACGTTATTGAAGTTGTACGCGAGCAGCAAGTCCCCCTTCTGGGAGTACACGGCGTCTTCCATTGGCGTGGCCAGCGTCATGAGCGATACCCAGCGCGTGGCTGAGCCAAAGCCGTCGTACGATCCGCCGATCTCCGTGTCGTTGTATTCGAATTGGCTGAGATCGCCGACGGGGATGCTGCTTTCCCCCACAAGCATGTACTGGTTGTAGGACGAGTTAGACGTATTGCTGAATAACCCTTCGACTGGGAGATCCATAAGATATTCCAGCCCGCGGCAGCTTTGTTCTCCTTCCAGGCAAGTCGCGTTGAAATCGCTCGCAAAGTCGTTGAGGTCCCAACCGACTCGGACGACGGTGAGATGGTAAACCTTGCGTGGGTTCACGATGGTCGAGCGGTTGCCATCCAGAGGGGTCACGGTCGCGTCTGGTGCCGGGCTGTCGTACATGGCGTCGCCCACGATCCGACTTCCCAGGCTCACAATGTACATGGATGTGGACGACTTGTTATTGCAGGCCCACGCGGAGTCCAAGACCGTGTTGGATACGTTCCCATCCACCACGTAATAGTCGTAGAAAATCTGGAAGTCTTCAGTGCCGTTGGCGTTCAAGCAGATGGCGGTGGCCTTGATCTGCGGATCTGGCTGGTACTCGTTGCCGTAGTAATCGTACTCTTGTACTCTGGGCATCACACAGAGCCCCGGGTTCGGCCCGCAATCCGCCGACATATCCAGATCGTAGTAGATGTCGCCGTCGATCAGATCCGCATTGGAGGCGTTGCTGTAATACGTTGTGGCGTCTGTGTCTTCGACCAGCACCTCGGAATCGTTATCGAAAATGAGCTTCCGGTAGTAGAAATTGCGTCGCAGAGGCACTTCGAACGTCACGGCGTCGAACGTGATGTTCCCGTCGCTCTCGATGTCTCCGTGCCAGAACTGCATCGTGGAATCGTCCGGTGCAATGTCCACTCCTGTGGCTAGAGACTTCTTAAAGAGGTCTCGAGCCGCGCCAAGGAACCACGTGACTTCATTCACGTCGTCACTGGAGGAAGCCGGTTGGACCAGATCCAACAGCTCCGCGGCTGGAACGGTGTATATCGGCACCGTGGAATCGTTGCTAGAGACGGCATCCGGCGCTTGGCGCTGCTTGACCAGCCCTGAGATGTTGAATGGAGCGCTGTCGGCATCAAACCAGCGGAAGAAGAATCGAGACACGTGGACGCCATGGATGAACAGGTTGGCGGCCGTGCTCACGTTCATCGGCAGGTCCGCATCGGAGAAATCGGTTGTGTTGTCTCCAAGCGAGAGTGTGTAGGAGTATTCCGCCATAAAGAGATTCGTTGGGAGCATCGTGCTCTGCCACGAGCGCACGGGAAAGCCATAGCTCTGAACCAGACCCGTGGCGAATTGAGATGTGTCGGCCGAGCTATTGTCGCTGCGCTTACAAACCGGCGTCTTCTTCAACACGATGGGGGCCAGTACATTGCGTAGCACAGTATTGGTCATGACGTTGTTGCCTTCTTCCGTGACCAGTTGCGATACGTTGGTGGTGTCATCCAGCATCACGTCGAGCGCGTTCGTGTTGGCCTTCATGTCGCTCGCAACAATATACGGCCTCAGCTGCTCGGCCACGATCTGCACGTTCACAGCCTGGAAGCCGTTGTTGATTAGGTACTTGATGCCCATTTCGATGCCCATGAACACCATGCCGGCCACAAAAGCCTTTTCGGTCTGCACGTGGTGGCTGGAAGCCAGCGCAAGGAAGCAGACCGGGACCATAGCGCCGAGTGCATATTCCGTCGGCGTATTAAACGCGGACACGATGCTGCTGGACTTGGAGTTGTAGTCATCGCGGAGCTCGTTCTGCTCGTCCTTGGTCTTGTCCGTGGACAGGAACGAATCGATCACCAGACCATCGCCAGCGAAGGGCACCATGATAAGCAGCAGCGCTGCTGCAAACGTGATGACCATCAGCGCCAGACGCATATGGCGAAGCTGAATCGTGACCGGAACAGCGGCCATCACTGGCGCAGCCTCGCGGTCGATCATCCTTTGGGTGCACTTAGAAGAAGGTTGGCGAGTGAGCCGGATGGCTGGATCAATTGACTCTGTCTCTCCAAAGGAATAAAGTTACCGACATCCTGAATCGTTCTGCCCAGGCTATGGCTCTTACTAGGGGCTACTGTATCTGGACGATGTAACGACGTCTGGGTTCAAAATGTACCTACACCCTTTAGATTGCACCTATGGGCAAGTAAAGAACATAGCTATTATACCGCAACGCATTACATTGAAGTACCAGCTGGCCTACTACATTCATATACTGAACTGGAGAGACCTGGAGAGGCGCACTGAACTGGGTTTTTCCAATACAAGTGTGAAGAGGCCACCGTGGCATTTTGTAAGCTCCCAAAGTCTGCTGGGAACGCGTGGAAATCCCATATTAATGCCGTTCAAACCGTGTTGCCCAGCGTACAGTATGCTTTGATGGATTGTTGCGCATCTCTTTAGTGGCTTGAATTTTTCCGATCGCAATCAGCAGCTGGTGGATGGCTGCGACTGACTTGAAAGACGCTCCAGCCAGTCGATCGCGGCATAGAGTCTTCGACCTTTCACGTGCTGACAACATGATCTGAACCCAAGCTCAACTAATCAGGACATGCGGTTGCCCAGAGATGATCCAACTTGAATGTGTACCCAGAGATGCGCTATGTAATGTTACAGTATGCTGGGGCCACCAATGTTAAGTTCGAGCAGAAGCTGCGCCATTGGAATGCGTGATATTGGTACATGGGAGTTGAGCTTCATTCGCCTCAATTCTCAAGATGTCTAGTGCTAAATTAAGAGTCTCACAGCATTTGCACGATGCTCTGGTCCTCGTCGTCCGATCGGTGGTACGGCCATTGCGAGGTGCGGCAGGACATACCGCCGTCCAGGATCAGCATATTGTCCACAGGCAGAGCGAACGGCTCGCCCTTCCACGAGTGGCGCACTGTGATGCCGTCGACCTTGAAGTCCGTGATCGAGTCGCTCTGGCCGACCATAAATACGTTGTCAAAATTGCGCACCAGCAGCATCGGCGGGTACTTGGCCTCATTGAACATCATCTGCGCGACCATATCGGCCGAAATGAACTGCGGATGGCGCAGGCCGTAGCTGGAATGGGCCTTGGTGCAGGTCTTGCCGACGATCACGAGCGTCAGCAGCAGCAGAACCCCGATGGCCAGGATCGTGAGGAAGAAACTGAGCGGCGGGACGTCGATCGTCAGGTGGATCCATCGCTGGTTGCCATCAAAGCTCAGCGTCGATGCTGCTGCGCCTGCAGGAGTGAGAATACTGCGGACCACACCATTTTGGAAGAGGAAGAACAGCGCTGACGTGTACGTGGCCTGCAACCCAGTTTCCATGTAGTAGTGGTTGCCCACGACTTGGTGCAGATACGCTTCAACCGAGGCAGAGCAGCTTGCGCCACTAGCGTTCGAGCTCCACTTGACTGACTTAAAGTTGTAGCTCAGCAGCAAATCTTGTTTTGGATTGCCACCTTCAGCTGACGCCAACGTCATTAGTGGAGCCCATCGCGTGCTCTCCGAAGCGTTAGATTCGGTGGCATTGTACGCGTATGCACTCAATCGGTTGATCGGGATGCTGGAACCGCCCAGAATCAGGTGCTTCTCCGTGCTTCCTTCGACAGAAGAGCTGGCTGTTGCATTTGTGAGCACATAGCGAAGGCCCTGGCATTCGCTAGAGCCTTGTTGGCACTCGGCATTGTACTCTTGCGCCAGATCAATCGTATCCCAACCCAGACGACCGACCGTCAAGGAGTAGACCTTGCGCGGGTTTACGATCGTGACCCGACTGCCGTCCAGAGCTGTTGCAGTGTCGTCCGGTGCAGAATGCTGGTACATGGCATCCCCAACGATGCGCATAGCCAGACTGACGATCCACATGGACGTGGAAGATGTCGTCGGGCAGGCCCACGACACGTTTGCACTTGCCGTTCCATTGACAGAGTACGCGTAGCTGTAGTCGATCTGGAAGTCTTCGTCTCCATTGTCATTCAGACAGATCGCGAGCGCCTTGATCTGAGCGTTGGGCTGGTATTCGTTCCCGTTCACATCGTACTCTTGAACTCGCGGCATCACACAGACACCGGCGGCCGCTCCACAGTCGGAGGCGATATCCAGGTCGTAGTAAATGTTGCTGGTGTTACCAGTATTCGTGACATTCGAGTACAGCACAGTCGCGTTGGCATCAGCACTCAATGTGGTGGAATTGACGTTCTGGATAAGCTTGCGGTAGTAAAAGTTCTTGCGCAACGGAATGTCAAACGTCACAGCGTCGAACGTCAGGAACTCCGAGATATCCACATGGGAGAACGTCAGGTTGCTCTCCTCTTTCGAGATGTTCACAGCGCCGTTCAGCGAGGCCTGGAAGAGATCGCGAGCAGCACCAACGAACCAGTCGGTTTGCACGGTCTCTGGGACTTGATCGGACGGAATGAGGTTCAGCAGCTCACTGGCCAAGACCGAGTGAGTCACATCAGCAGTTGTGTCGGTCGTGTTGTCAGGCTGGAAGCTGTCTTCCACCAGCGTCGTCATGTTGAACGGCTGGCTGGCGTTGTCAAACCATCGAAAGAAGTGGCGCGACATGTGCAGCGCATTGATGAGCAGATTGGCAGCGCGGGTTGTGTTCATGGGCAGATCGATACTCGCGTCTCCGTCGTCGCTGGGCGAGATCGTCAGAGACGCCTCGGGAAGCACGAACGGAAGCATCGTACTCTGCCAGTTGCGTTGTGGGAAGCCAAAGATCTGCGCCACGGCTTCCACACTGGAGACAGACTCACCAGCTTCACAAACAGGCGTCCAATCGAAGACGGCCGGAGCGATCACGTTGCGCAGCACTGTGTTTCCAATAGAGTTGTTGGTCTTTTTCTCCGGAACAAGCTTCGAAACGCTCGTGGCGTTGAGCAACAGATACGCGATCTCTGCACTCAGTCCCAGTGACAGATCACTGGTCGCGATGACAGGCACGAGTGTCTCGGAGGACGTTTGCACGAAGACACCCATGAAGGCGTTGATCAGCAGGTACTCGACGATGATCGTTGCGAGTACGATCACGCTCTTGGTCAGCAGCGACTGATCCACTTTCATGACGCAGCCAGGCGCAAGACAGAGGAATGCGACAGGCAGCAGCACTGACGCCAGCCACATCACAGGCAGCGCTATGACCGACGTCACGATCGCCACGTACGAGTTGTAGTCCTCCAGGAGCTCATGCTGCTCGTCCGGTGTCCTGTCTGACGCCAGGAACGACCTCAGCACGATGCCCTGGCCGTAAAACACCACCAGAAGCGCCAGCGCAGCCGCACAGAGCAAGATGGAGACGAGGAAGAACCGGAGCTGGCGAACGCGAATGGTCATGGGGATACGAACGTTCTCGATGTCGTACATCAGGCTGTCTTGTTACGGAACGATGTGTTGGGGGGGGCGTGAGCTGGAAGAAAGTACCTCGACTAGGGAGGTGGGACCGAAATTAGAAAGTGAGAAGGACATGAGTATGTGGCTCATCGTGTCTACGGGAACCGAGGCAGACGATCCTCCGCTGCATCACGCGTGCTGTCTGGTGGCAAGTCCCGCCTCCGGCTGTAATGCATTTCTTACGCGTTACTGCTTCTGCCACTCGTGGGCCGAACGTGAATCCGCCGGCTGTGGGACCAGTGAGCGGAAGAGAGAGATCGCCAGGAGATCGTTCTGCGCGTCGTCCGGGGATCTGGACATACGAGGAGCATGGGCATTTGGGTCCTGCAGCGACTGGCAACTCTTCTCCAATTTTGGAGTGAGTAATATTAGCCACATGGATACACTGAATGGTGATTGGCTGAAATGAGATCTTACTGAAAAGATCGGTTCAGAATAAATGTGTGGCAGAAGTGAATGTGCCACACGAAAGAACTCATCTCATTCCAAGGCGATATGCGCCTCCAAGGGAATTCGCTAGTGAAATTGTTTGGAGTTTCAACTAGCGCGATAAGTTGCTTCCAACATGCCAGTATGAGACCTGATCGCTCGGATCCTATAGGAATTATTCGGCTGCTGCCCGATTCGTGCTTGGCAACGATGGATGGGCGTGCCGCACAAGCGGGGGCGTTGTGCAGCACAGATGACCCTGAAATCCTTTTGGAGTCAGCAACCGCATTTCTAGGCATTGACATGACACTACACACTGATATCCATGGCAAGCACATCACGCGACTCTTTTCTCCGGGTCGCATACCCTTCAATTCAAGGCAACAAGCAACCGTAGGTTATCAATTCAAGACCACTCAGTCTCTGCCGCAGAACTGTTGGATTTAATGCAACTCTATGAGTATTATCGATCAAGTTGACTGATTTCTCCAATCTATGCAGGGCGTGCTCAGCAGATTGCTTGGATCATCTAGTCAGGATCTTACAGAATGAAGCACGTTGAAGTTTTCATGGAAGATATGCAAGCTACGGAGACCTACACTAACATTTCCAATGCTAGTAACACCAACGATACCTAGTTCAACCTCGATTGCCGCTATGATTCCATTCATTTGCCGTTGGCGCTCCACCCAAGATGCAGATTTCCGAATCCGATGTATCAGTAACCATTACGCTTTCAAGCTGGTGGTCTGTCGGAAGCAAAATAGATTCACTAGTTGCCTCATTGTACAAACGAAGACCGTCGATTCGGAATTGCTGGAATGAACCGTTAAACCCACCGGCCTGGAAACGCTGTTCCAGTACTAAAGGCGGGTACTTTGTGTCATTGCGCATCATTTCAGCAATCATATCGAATGTGATCTCTTGAGGTTGCTTGAGCAATGATTGGTGGCCACAGTGCGAGAAAGCAATAGCGCACATAGCACCAACCACTATCAGCCCTAGGCCTGCGAAAGTTAAGACGAGGCTCTTGAGAGGAATCGACACTGTCACATCCATCCACTGTTCATTTCCATCGAATGCGAGGCTCCATTGGGAGCCGTCTGTTGTCATGTTCACTTCATCTCGCTCCACAGCATTCTGAAAAAGGAAGTACATGCCGGCGGTGTACGCTGCTTGCAATCCATGGTCCATAAAGTAGCGGTTGTTCACGACATGGCTCAAGAAATCCTCCGCCGAATCAGAGCAGTTGTGACCTTGACGAATTCCCGACTTCCAGACGTAGTCGTCGAAGTTGTCCTAAAGTACCGGGTCTCCCTTTTGGGAATACTTTGTATCTTCCGCCGGGGTGGCCAGTGTCATAAGCGAGATCCTGCGCGTAGCCGTACCGAAGCCGGCATACGAATCGCCATTCTCAGTGTCATCATTGATGAAGGGGTTGAGGTCGTGAACAGGGATATCATTTTCGCCAACTAGCAAATGCTTCGTGTACGACGAATTGGTGGAGTTGATGAAAAGCCCATCGACAGGCAGATCCATAGGATATTGCAAGCCGCGGCACTTGTCTTTTCCTTTGGAGCAACTCACATTGAAATCGTTTTCAAAGTTTTTGATCCCCCATCCAAGCCGAACGACAGTCAACGTGTAAATCTTGCGAGGATTAACGATCGTTGACCGATTCTTGTCATGAGGAGTTGTTGTTGCATCAGGAGCTGGGCTGTCGTACATGGCGCGTCTCCAACGATTCGACTTCCGAGATTCACGATATACATGGACGTTGATGACTGATTCTTACAAGCCCAGGCCGCATCAACACTAGTGGCTGATAGATTTCCAGCAGCAACATAATAGCTGTAATCAACCTGAAAGTCTTCTGTGCCATTTGCATTCAGACAAACCGCAGTTGCGTTAAGTTGAGGGTCTGGTTGATACTCTGCGCCGTAGCAGTCATACTCATGCACTCTCGACATGACACAACGTCCTGGATTCGGTCCACAATCTGATGATCGTAGAGTAGATATTGTCCACCAATCCGGCATTTGATATATTGGTATAATACGTGGTCGCATTATCGTCGTCAAACAGAATGTCCGATTCACTGTCATAAATGAGTTTCCGGTAGTAAAAATTGCGACACAGCACACTTCAAAGGTCACCGCGTCGTAGGTGATGTTTCCCTCATCGTCGATATCTCCGTGGGAGAATTCCATCGTAGATTCCTCTTGTGAAATATTTACTCCCGAGGCCAGGGGCATTTTAAAGATATCGTAGGCAGCATTGAGGAATCACTTCACCTCGATTTCATCACTGGATGCTGGTGGAAGCAGATTTAATAACTCCACTGCTGGCACAGAATGCGTTTGCGCAATTGAATGCTCATCGGCCACAATGTCGGGCATCTTGCTTTGCTGAATCAATCCCGTATTGTTGAAAGGCACACTTTCGTCATCATATGAGCGAAAAAGTATGGGGATACGTGAATAGCATGGGTGAACAGATTGGCGGCTGTAGTCACGGTCATTGGTAGATCCACATCCGAAAACCCGGTGGAGTTGTCGACTTGATATGAGTCTGGATAGGCAAACTCATTAGTTGGAAGCACCATACTCATGGCTTGGACGCAAATTGATGAACGGTGGAGCGTGGACACTGTGCGCTTTATCTATCGATTCCAAAAGCACTGGGTGGTTTCCCTAGATATTCACTTGAAGAACGAATCTTTTCTCTGCGTGGATGTATTTTCGAACCCACGATTCTCGTTCTAAAGGTGATGCGGCCACAAAACTAAAACTGGAACATTGCTTACAGGCTTCTCTTCTCACCGCTCTCCAGCGTCATTTATTAGTCCAGAGATTCTGCAGGTCTAAAGTGTCTTAGCAAAACTGACGACAATTTGTGATAATATGTTCCCCAAGCGAGCGGCTCTTGTTCATACTCAGTTGTGGACTTTTGTCGCGGCCTGTAGCGTCGCCTCAGCCTAACGTTTTCGCAATCGGACTGACTGCATCCCAAGGATCGGTACATTGACATTTATCGTCAGCAGAATTTACACATCGCTGACGTTCAAGATCAGCGTGCTGTAACAATTGATGGGCCTGCTTTGTATTTGCAATCGCCAACTGGGCCGTTGCTTTGGCGGAAGCTTCTAAAGTAGTATGTCTCTCTTGGAGTGGCCAGAGCTCTTCTGAAAGCGACGCTGCAATCTGATTTTGGATACGCTGTGCGTTTTTTCATCAGGCGGAATACTCAGAAAGAGATGAGACAGCCAGTCCATCTTCATGGAGATTGTACTCTAGTCCAAATAGAAGTGAAGTGAATATTTCCACGGTATCAAGCCACTATTACCGTGTGTCGCTATTGTACTGCCTTACGGGTCTTCGACGGAGAACGGAAGTAGAAACGCGAGGCTGGGGGAATGGCGAGTTCCCGAGAAGTTGAGCCGGTGGTTGCATTACGCTTCACTCTCGGAAGCAAATGAAGAAGTGAATTGTTGTTAACATACATGGCATCGCCCGAGGTACTTGGCTGGCTGATCTCAACCAAGATACCACGGTGCGCCCTTTTTCTGATTGATTGATTTGCAAGATGTACATGAGGACTGACGTCAGTGGAGGCCTGATTTGCTTGAACAAGTTTTATGGCGTATCCTGCAGATAATAGGTTGGCACCACAGCTATAGAGCTTGGCACTAGCATCATTTGCGACCTCCTGGGCTTTGTAATTGGAAGAGTCCAAGTAGGTTTGACCATTCAGATGAAGAAAGGTTATATTCAAATCTGTTTTGTGTAGCGCTACAATTTAAATTGATACCGTGATGTCATTGGCTTCACTTCAATTGGACTACAGTACAATGAACGTCTTCATGTAGATGGACTGGCTGTCCCATCTCTTGCTGAGTATTCCGCCTGATGAAAAACGCACAACGTATCTAAAATCAGATTGAAGCGTCGCTTTCAAAAGAGCTCTGGCCACTCCAAGAGAGACATACTACTTTAGAAACTTCCGCCGAAGCAACGGCCCAGTTGATGATTGCAAATGCAAAGCAGGCCCATCACTGTTAAAGCCCGCTGAGCCATTCTTTGCGGATTTTTGTGGATACAACAATTCTTTTCACAAAGGATCGTGGGTTCAAGACGTGTATCCGCGATCCCTGATTTCTCACATGTACGATAATGAAAGCCATCTGCAGCGCTTTTCGAGCAGCCAAACGTAATGCGTCCAAGCCGCAGCTGTATATAAACAATGATGCAGACACCAACCACAATTTTCCGACCACGGCTGAGCTAGCCACGACTCCGCTATGGGAATTAATACCTGATCAACAACGGCATTCGATCTGATAATGAGCAAATAATGTCTGAGCATCTACGACCATAATACACCCAAGTGACAGGAGGACCAAGAGGTCTCTGCTCGATGCCATGCAGAAAAACGCAATCAATCTGTTCCAACTCGTGTCGGACAAGAAATTAACCTTCATGACAAACACCGCGGTGTAGAATATTCGTGTTTCGGCCATACTGAAGTCAGATTCGGAATGCAAACACTCTACCGGTAGAAGCAAGGTATATAGCTCGCAATTTACTACTTGTTTTGCTGAAAGCCATGAGTTTCGAGTCCGCTCTTGGCACAATACTATGTTCGCACCAGAAAATTGATGACAAGTCACGCTTACCCAGGATGCTAAAGCATTTGCGAAATGGAGCATGCCATTGATAGTAAATACGGCATCCAACATGATTATCTACCCCTCCCGGTACTTTTTCCCGCTGGTTTGAATACTTCAGTTGATTGAGCAAAGCACGAGACCAGATATTGTGATCCAAAATCTATCAGTTGGATTGGAATCTACTCCCACGATCCTCAAGAAGTAGAAATGACGTAGAATTGTTCCTCAATTTTGTTTGTGATATATTTCCTAATTTGTATAACATAATAACTAAATATGTCGCGAGAGGAATCTACGATGAAACACTTGCACGGTCCCTGACAACGGCATTTGCAACAAGCATCTTCTAACGATCTGTGCATACTTGTCGACATGAAAAAATTTTCGGTCGATAGCTTGAACTTGTTTACATATAACGACACCGAAGCAGAGCACAACCACGATATTATTCTTGCTAGTCACACTGTGGCTCTGCGAGCGCATCCGACGACTTCAAAATCAAAGGTTCTTCCTCCAACATAGCACAGCAGTTCTACAATCGCCATGATGCCGACCAGCCAGCGGATCTATTGTCACGCTGTCAAAAAAATGCCAATAAGTCCCAGAAGGCAGATTTGGTCGCTCTCAAAACTAAATAGAGAATATATACCTGTGTCTGCTTTATAATACATGCATTTTCACGTTCAGATATTTTATTGTTTTAGTCTATTTTTGCTTCCGGCGGTGCCCTTCAACGATGAAGGATGTTTCGGATGGCTTCGCTTCCGATAGAGAAACGTTCTAGTGGCATTTCAGCCGCTGGGGCGATGTACCCAGGATATTAGTTGTACCGATCGACCATAGCTACCTCCATCTTTGGAGTCATTGACTTGGAGGAGAATACTTCAAAAGTATTTGTTGCCCTCGATCTTCACCAGCACCACCGTGATCGTTGCCACAAAATAGAACGGCATTATCACCAATTGCCAAAAACGCAGATGAATAGTGACTGAGATCCTTGGACTCGGCAGTGTAGGATCTTCCATCTTCAGAATTCTTCTTGATAGCTTTGAAGAAGATTCGTAAGTGAGGCTTCTGGGCAACCAATTTAGCTAACGATCATCGTCGAAAAGGCAAATGTTGGATCCGTACAATTTTTTCTGGACGCGTATCAGTCGATCTTTGAGCTAAACACGTCCATCGGACTAGACCGGATACCTGGCGCTGTGATTCCCGTGAGTTCCATGTCACTTCAGAACACACAGCCATTGCGACCTTAATCTACATGATTATCAAGAAAGTGATTGGTTATTTGGTCAAGAACGGTATCTATGCTGCCAATGTACAGGCACAAGATGCAATCTTGTGACGAATCGTTTTCCCTCGGATCTAATGGTGCACACTAACGCACTTGCTGTCAAGCTTAATGGAACGACCCACTTAATATAGCAAAGCAGTGATGTGGAGCCTGGCTACTACGACTTCGTCAAAAACACCGAATTGCGAAATATGTTAATGCCACAATGATAACTTTAAATCGCCGTCATTGCAACAACATTGGTTTTTACGTTAGCTGAAAGGCTCGCACACGGATATGGAATTGACGCTAAAGAATGGCTTCCCCATTTCCGACTGGCAAAAAACTGTCAACAAATCGCTATGTCTCGTCGTTGTTTTGCCACCAAATGCTCGAGGTCAACCACTCCTATAGGCGCAAAGATTGCTGACAATCTTTTCATTTATGCTGGTCATATTGCCAGAACTTTTTCCGCTGGCTTCCGAATGGTACGCTGGATTTCGATGTCTCTGGTTTAATATCTCTAAGCAAGCAACTAAATTTTGTTGCCCCAATTCATCAACTGCACTTCCTCATTCTGTGAGGGCGACAGATTTGTTCCTGCCCAGCACGAGTAATGAAGACGAAGCTGATTGGTTTCTAAGCGCCACTCAACAAATGTGTTGTCAAAGCGAGTCAATATTTCACCGGAAAAAGCCAAGATGAATTTCTCATGAGTATTTTCGCCAAAATCTCACATTTGATGCTTCGATGATTGATGTTCCTTTGAGAAACAGCTTTTATTATCGAGATCTCATTCCAAATGAGAAGGGTGGTCGACTCGTTGAAGACACAGCCGCGACTATGGGCTTCACCAGCGTTTCCAATGAGCGATAGCTAGTATGATTTAGATATTAGCTCAGATTGTAGACCCATGCCAGGACTCTTCATTATGCCGAGAGCCGAGAATACGACTATTATGGAAACAAGTATCAGACAAAGCAGCACATCGAGAGTACCGCAATGAAAACGGCACCGAAGACTTTCGTATCGACTATGCTTTCTATTCGCTGGATGAGAAAGCAACAAATTCGTCAGTAGGATACCAATGGGCATGAAAGAATATATCTTGAACGTCGATGTATCTTGGGAGTCTCACCAGCTGTATAATATGTTTGAAAACCCAGCTCCAAAGACATCAAACTCTCAGCTTGACGGCAAAAGAGCCACCATCGTCAATATACTCCCTTACAATCGTCCGCCTCGGTTTGGCTACCATTGATTTGGCGAAATATTTTGGACGCTGATTTGATCACAACCTTCGGTCCGTTCCACGTGCCGAAGTGGATCGATCCGTAAGAACCTCAAGCGAATGAAGATGTTGCGCTGAGTTCGACTTCATGTGGAGGGTAAACCACTTTGGCACTGATTCGAACTCCGTTTGGGGCATACTGGAAACTTCCTGGAAAATCTTGTGGATCAAAGCCATTTCTACACTGTATTTACGCAATTTCAAGCATGCCGAAGAGGATCAGCGGCCCGGCAAATGCAATGAATCCAATATATATTTTGGACATTCCAGACAATGGTAGCTTCGTCAACTCGACTACAACAAACCTGGCGATGTACTTTCAGTGGCTGATGTTGGTGATAACGAAATCTCAGTGGCAAATCTTTACCCATTTTACTATAACAGATACGAAACAGACAAGAACTGGGGCTCACTGATGACGCTTTCGATCGAAACAAACGATATGCATTACTCGCAAAAGGCAGATCGGCTGGTTTGGTACAGCTTCATCATTAGATCTTGAAGCTCCGGTTTCGGCAATGGCACCACTTGCTCCAGAAAGCCGAGAATGACCTGAACCACGTTGTGTAAATAAATCTTTACATGACAGTCGTGGGGACTAGACTCGTGTTGGTGGGCACCATTTTTCTCTCTGTATTTCCGGGAGCGGAACAAGTATTGCTCAAGCTAGGTGAGGATCCGACGGCGGAGATAGTCGCCGAAATGATGCTTAATGAAGGCAAGCACCTCCAAAATTGCTTCTTCGGTGCTTTGACGATTCGCGTTTCAAGGAAAAGCACAGGGAGTTCAATCAACTTAGGATCCGTAGTCTCACACTGTGCCATAAAGATACTGGTGACTCGCTTACCCTGCCAACATCGACTGACGATTACGCAACATTGAGGATACTGCTCTCGCGAAAGTCATCAAGACGTAGTGTGATCAATAAGTAGACTGCATCTTGGTCTCGTTGAATACTCGCATGCTCAAATAATCGACATTAGCTTCTTAATCTTGAGCCTGAAGATTTTGCCTTGGCTACCTGTATCATCTGCATTGAAAGCTTTTAGCTTGCAGTTTGTCTTCATCATTGTGATGTAGATGGAGAGAATCAATTTGGAACTCTTGGAACTCACCTTTGACGTATAAGCAGCAGCGATGAATACTTGGGAGCCATTTCTCATAACGTCGGCTTATGTATCAAGCGTAAGAATGCCTCGGATATTAAATCCTGGCCGCGATGAACCCAAAATGTTTACGCGCGTGAACGAGATTGTTACTAATAGCGCGGCGGCAGATAAGAATGAGCTTATGATGGAAACATTGCAACAAATGTGATGGGCACATGTAGAAACGATAACCAAGACAGTGATAAGAACAACGATGCTGCGATCAGTGATTTATTCCGGGACTCCACTCGTGAAATGAGGTAAATAGTGAGCCTGTCACGTTCTCGTTCAAGAAAATTTTTGGAAGAGAGGATCGATAGTGCACAGGCGTAAATATGTTAGGCATGCTACTCGATGTCGCATCACAAATCATATGAGCTTTTTCATACTTCACTGAGTTGATACTTCCTGTTCGTGTGACGGAAACACGGTCCATCAAGGCAAACGGACTTTGTGCTTTGCTCAAACCTCTGGGTATCGAACATGATGCAGTTGCTAAGATAGTTCTAATTGTCTTTGCTGTTCTAATAGCTGATAAAGTGACCGAATTCCAGAGGAAGCGCATTACCCGCATTCCCACTCGAATGGCAACACGAGTTCTGAGGAGGCCAGAAGCAGTGGCTCCCGTTGTGGGCAAGTTATTAATAGGGTGATTGATACGATAGGACCCAGAGCGCCTGATTGAGGCGTGGATTTTAATGTGCCGGTGGATATCAGCCAGCCAGTAACATTATACTGAACTGGTGGATTAACCTCGTCGTGCCACGCTGTTGGTGGCGCCACGTGGTAATGATTGTTCACGTGAGATGGTTGTACAGTAGAGGTGAAGGATGACCTCTACTCTATAATATAGAGTAGAGGTTATCATCATATTATGAGAATGGCCATCCCTTATTGGAGATGATGCAGTGCGAGAACATCAACAAACTGGATTTTGGCAATGCCGGCGACCCCGACCACTCGTGCGTTGCTCCCCCCTCCTCCCTCGAGCTTCGGTCTGTTGCATTCTCTTGGTCAATCGTAATTTTAGCTGAACCCAACGTGCACAGACGAGCCATGGTTGGGTTCAGATCAGTGGGTACATGTGGCTGCTCTCACATTTTGTTTCTAAACAAATCCAATACTGTATTCCCTGCCAAAATGGATACTGATGAAAAATTATAACTTGTACAAATGTATAGTATCAATTATAACAATTCGTACTGTCTTAAACAGCTTTTTGTACCTCCATATTTGGATAAACCCCATGACAACTTGGTCTTGCAAATATGTTAACGTATTGCGTAGTGGGTGCCGTTCCAGGGTTGTCACCACTGGCCCTCACTTTAAATCATGAGTGGTCGCACGCACCACCAAGCATCCCCCCTCGACAGGTCGCCCACATCTCATTCGGCGGTATTGGAGTCATCAGTCTACACGAGCATGGAGCTCGACCGCCAGCCGATCCCGATCACCATCAAGCTGCGCAGACTGCGATTCGCGGTCGTGTCGATCATCTTCTGCGCGCTCTCGGCGTTTCTGCTTGTGCTTTTCTATGAGAGCGTCGTGTTGCACTCATTCCTGGCCTCGGCTACGTCTGCAGATGAGCAGGCCGTGCTGCTGGACAACTACAACTCGTATGCGGCCATCGTGACTTCAGCCCTGGCGTCTCCTGTTAGCTGGTACACCACACTGGTGCTCCCAATGACGTTCCTCAGCCTGGCGCCGGCATCGATCATGCAGGTCAAGCCTTCCATGGTGACCATGGCCGTGACCATGGCGTTCTCATTCGGCATCAACTACTTTCTCACCAACTCCTTCGGCGGACTCTACGTCCAGTTCTCCGCAGTGACCGTCGTACCTCACATCACGGCCAGTGACCTCGCGTTGAGCTCCGAATTCATCGACAGCATGATGGCCGACGCTACGGACGTGACGAATCTCATTTCGGAGCTGTCGAGTAACAACTCGTTGGCCAATACGGCGCTTCGTAACGTCATCACGCCCATGGACTTTGACTGGACTGCGTTGTGCACAAGCGACACATCGTCCGAAGCAGCGCAGGTCGTGCAGAGCTACGGTTTCCCCATGCGCTCATGGCAGAGCCAAATGCTCTCATTATCAGTCAATGCGGATTCATACACGATATCCCTCAGTGGCGATGCCGACGATCACGACTTTAGCATAGCCAGTCTTCCCATGAACGCAAGCCTCGCAGCAAACGTGTTTATCAATGCGCTTCACATGTCGCGGTACTTCTTCCGCTGGTTCGATAGCTCCAGTCTGCCATTCAACACCACGGGTCTGATTGAAGCCAGCTACCAACCAGACAAAGTGGCGTCTACTTCGAGCGCTCCAATCCACGTAGTCGCAGCCAGATCTCTTCTGAAGCTTCTTCCGACCGAAGACGTGTCGGAACAGGCGCAGACGAAATGGTTTCTCCAAGCTGCGTTTGATCAATACAAGAACTCTCTTAGCGGTGCGACGAATATCTCACAGACTGGGAGCAACTTGACGTTTTCGCATGTCAACATCTCGGATGGAATATCATTCGACGCAGTGACGCTGGAGATTCCCTTGAAAAGTGGATTTTACTATCGCAAGCTCATCCAGGAAACCGGGGCAACTGAACTGAGTGAAGACACGACGGCATCAGCATCTAACAGTTCCGGTACTATATACTATGACCTTGATCTCACGACGGACTGTGGACCGAGTCCAGGCCTCTGCGTGATGCCCAACACTCTGGAATTCGACGTCAATGGGAACGAATATCAGCCAGAGCCTCAAGTCAAGGCCGTTGCAGTCTGCTTGAACGATAACGGTACCGAAGACTTTCAAATCAACTATGAGTATTACTCTACAAGTGGCGATACCAAGTCAAACGTGTACTGGGCATGTCCCAATCAGTCGCAGAACTCCATGTGGATCGTAAGTCTTGCCGTCAAAATCGTCGGTGATGCCTTGTACGACAGTGCTGCTCCGGATGATACGACAACCACACTTGAGAGCCATCGCGCCACAATTGAAAACCCACGCAAAGTGTATGCATTGACTGTTGGTCGTCTGAATTGGGATACGGTTGATCTGGCCAAGGAGTACAGTGCCGAATGCTCACAGGGCGAAGCCAAGTGCCTTGGATTGCGATACATTCTCGAATCAAGCAATTCCACAGATGAGCAGCATCTCATTTTGGGTGATTCCAGCACGCCGATTGATCAACTCAACCCATTTGCTTACAATTCAACGGAAACGAGTGCGACGGCAACCACCAGATGGGTTTCGCTTATGACGCTGGCCACACTTCCGTCCGTTCAGAATGAGAGACTTGTGAAGGGTGACTTGCTCATGAGCTACAACTTCAAATCGTACAACTGGTCCACAACGACGCGCAGTGGAACTGAATGTTCAGCAGCAGTCGAAGACTATCTGGATCGACTAGTCGAGAACCACTACTACATGCAATCGGGTCTACAACCGGCGTACACGTCAGCAATGTTTTTCTTGTTCAAGAATGGAGTCGTCAAAGATACCGTGATCACCGATACCAATGCTCTTTCGCTGGCATTCGATGGCAATGTTGAATGGATTGATCTGACGATCGGAATTCCGCCCATTAGTTTCTTGATCTCCCTTGCCGGCGTCGGCGTTCTGTTCATCATGTCGATTGTCGTCTTGGTTCAGTCCTGCTCGCGCGAGTATTCGCAGAATGGCCTTCGTCATCCACAAGACACCACTGCCGAGATGGTCGCACAAATTATGCTTGATGACGTCAAGTACCCGGCATTGTTCTTGGAACGGCATCTCAAGGACGCGAACACTGAGCAAAACAGCGACTCCATTGAAGCATTTACAATTGACGCGTTGACTGTACGTCATGCCGAAAAGGGAGATGCATTTGCACTGCCAGTGGATACAGCAATGCCTGCTAGCAACGATCAAAACGGAATCCAGCTTCAAGACGACGGGAATGTTCGCAGGGGGCTTATTAAAACGACATAGCATTGCGATTTGAAAGTACCAATTGATTTCTTGAATACATTAATCGTAAAGCTTCTCAAACACAATCCAATAGACCAGATTCCCATTGGTCACATTGCGGAAAGTTGAATGCAGCGAATAAATATCATGATTCACATTGTTTTCAAACAGGATCGACTCGTTATATTTTGTCAGCAGTCGTAGCGCCTGCGAATAATTTGAACGAGCTCATTCCACAAGTCAGCGCACTTGGAATTTCAAGATCCATCACAAAACATTGACGACTTGAATTGTTGAGCCGGGAGTAATGAAGGCTGTGCACGCGTGCATACTAGATTGAACTCAAACAACATAATCCTAGTTCTGCTCCTGAGATGACGGAGAAATATCATGCGCCGATCGACAGAAGTGGAGTATGTGTCACTCACAGATATTCCAACAACCACAGATAATTCAAGGGGCGTGACTGGTGAACCCCCCAGAAGCGCAGCACGCGTCGCTAAAATCCATTCGCTTCCGTAGGTTGATGCTGCACGAATGAGCTCGAACTAAACGTGCGCTGTCATGGCGGAAGAGTTCGTTTTCATGGGTGGAATTTCATCGTGAGCTTTTTTAAAAGCTCAGGATAAAATGAGGCCGATATTAAGGTGGTGCACAGTAAAATAGATAACTTATCGATGATACAAGACCCTGTTATTGGAGACCGATTTCACATTTTTGAGGAATCGCGCATTTGTGTAAGTGAATAAGGTTCGAATGGTAGTCTCGATACCACAGTCGCAAGATCGCAAGCCTAATCCGTGCCACGCAATCCATGACCTGCTTGTTGCACTTGAATATTTGGATGCAGCCCTCACCCAAATCAGTTGGGCTGATTCATGACAGGGCTAGGTCGTTCTTGTGGCTATACATGGGTTGATGAGTATGCACACTATCATTTCTACTGTTGGCAGGCGTTGGAGTGCGTTGGTACGAGTGCAATATCATATTGTACACTGTTACAGATCTGTTTGATCTAGAGACAGGAAGATTAATTAATCCATCCCACATAATTCCCATGGGAGTAGTACGAATACATGAAAGCATCACCTTAGTCTGTTGTCAACAGCCAGTCGATATTTCTGATTCTATTCTTTCGAATCCCACAT
>JAADVQ010000057.1:0-52803 GCA_023335835.1 Elongisporangium senticosum | reverse complement strand
TTCGTAGCTATCCCAGCGACTCCCATGTCGCTCACACGTCCAAAGCCAACAGCGAATGTCTGGAGACCGTACTTGGCGAATTGCTGGCGAATGTCATCAGCCAAGCGTGGTCCTTTCTTTCGATCGGCAGGACGCCCATCAGTGAAGAAAATCATCACCGGTCTGTGCGAGCGAGACTGATTGCGAGAAATGATCGCACTTGCAGGGTTAAGTCCATTGCAGTAGAACGTACCTCCGCCCCGGAATGGGATGTCTCTTCCCTGTGCGGACAGGATATTGACGGCTTCGAATTCGACCACACCACAGTCACCAAATGTGACAACTGATACTAAGTCCTTGCAAGCTCCCTTTGCAATACGATTGTTTATGTAGCCTTGAACAGCTCGGGTTAATTCCACCCAAGGATTTCCTCGCATTGATCCGGAGCAATCCAGTACAAACACGTGGTGGAAATCAGTCTTGTTCGAAACATGAGAACACTTGAAGCGATGGCCATTGATTAGACTGGTATTGCTTTGTCCGCTGTTCTTTCTTGCAAGTTGTTCTTTGTGCCAAGCCAAAAGCGTGCAAGGAGACTCCTTCCCCTTCTCAAAATGTTCAGGTGCATCACATTTGTATGGACACATTCTAAACTGCACTCGCTCCTCTGCATCCAAGCACGGATCTTCCCATCCCAACGTTTTCCAGTACTCCTCGTGCAGCATCTCGTCCATTTCATAATCTGGATGAGGTTCAATGGGATTTAGGCAGTGGCGGCGTTTCGCGCTGTCAGATTCTGCCATGCACGTTTGCTTGTCTTTATTCATGCATTTCATGAAATGAACGTGACCACGACCCTTCGTTGAACAATGCAAATTGCACATCTCAGCGATTCCTGGCTCTCCACTCTGGTATTTGCGATCACCCATGTCAATATCTTTCACATCAGATACAAAGTACGTGTTCCGCATGTTTCCATGTGAAGCAGAGTGCAATCCAACATGACCAATCGGCTTGTCACACAAGTACCCACACGCGACACAGCGGTTTATACAAAAGTGCGCGGACTTGCTTCCATCAGGCAACATATTGGAGCACAAATGCGCTCGCCCGATGTGGCGGCGCTCACCAGGCGCTAGTACTATTCCGCACTTGTTTCGTACTTCAACCATTTCCTGTAGCTGGTAATCAAACGTGGAGCGTAGCCCAATGAACTTGGTGGTTTGAAGACTTGACAAATTTGTGGCAAATTCCTTCGTGTTCACACAAATCCATGCATCGATGACCACTGCCGCACATGTGATCGATCGGTTCACTTTCATTCAACGGACCATTGTAGACCAACATATTTTCCTGGGCAAATATGGCAGCCTTCTCTGCCTTATCGTGGAAGTGATTCATCTCGCTGCACCGATTTGCACAGTCTTGCATACCACAAGCTAGTTTGCATTGAATCTCTGCACATTTATGAATCGCATGCTCACGCTCAGCACTCAAGATACACTTGCCATTGCAATTTGTCGCGTCGCAAGGCCTCCCGCAAGTATGCTCTCGAGCGGAGCATTTGTGATCTCCATCGTGCTCCACGTTTTGAGTGCAACGAAGTCCGCAATTGCCAGCTCCAGCTAGCGCACATTCCGCACCACACGTGTGATCGCCTTTGTTGCATTCGCATCGGCCTTCATGACCAGCCTTTCCTTCGCACGCTGGAATCTTCAAATGAATTTGATTGCGAAGAGCGCAATATTCGCATTTTCCGCGGCACGTATGGTTCGTTCCACAATCGTGCTCAACATCCACAGAATGACACGCTGAATGCATACATCCGAGATGACACTTCGCGCATGAGTTTTGGCATCTTGAAAATATGGCCGTAAAACGCCCAATGTGGCTTCCTTTCACGTTTTCCCATTCGATGACAAACCGATTTGATCCTAGTAGCCGCTTCGCCCATAGCGCAACTTTCGCGATACGCCGGCGAACCAGAAACCCAAGAAGTGCATCAAAACGAGCGTAATCATCAGGTACAAGCTTTTCATCGTTTGGTTTCGAAACCAATGCCAAAAAGAGACTGAATATCGTTTTGAGCATTTGCTGAATGCGAGCAATGCTGCCATCACTGGTATCAACACATGCAATTCCAAAGTCGATATCTTCATCTGAGACAGCGTCCAAGCTAAATATTTCATTCAAAGCCATCCATCTAGGTGCAAGATTTGGATAATCCAAAAGCAGTGTGCGCAGATGCAACTCGATGTCACTTGGCGTGATACTAACAATACGGTCCTTGAGGTACGATAAAATAATTTCTTCTCGATATAATTCGGACGGAATCACGCAACCAGTGCGAAGCACACCGAATATTTTACTGTTCAAATCCACGACTTCCATCGTCTGGGCGCTTTCACCTAGAGATGTCCAATCCAAGATTGAAATCTTCGCCAAGACCAAGCGGAGGCAATCAAGAAAATTCTTGCCAGTTTGAAATCCAATGTCAGCGTTCGAACACAAATTTCGTTCGATCAAGCGTTGCGCTTGCTTCAACGACTGGTAGTAGCCAGAAGTCCCGAGAGGTGGAGAGTGATTAATTCGGAGCTGGCCGGAATACATGTCAGTCACGAAGTTGTGCTCCTTGTTGGCATTTAGAAGCGTTTGGAACTTTCCTCTGAACTCCCCCACCACACCATCTTTGTCATTGGGATTGACATCCTTCACGCTCATGTAAAGCAATCCACGAAACAAACGGGGGTCGTTCTTCAAAAGGTATATTCCCTTTTGAAACTTCGTGAAAAGCTCATCGATTTCTTTGTCAATACGCATTTCCATTCGGAAAATAATGACCCCAAGCCTTCAAAATCAATGACAACCAGCAACACATTATCTGGAAGCACACGAACAGTCATCCAAGCACCATCCGTGCATCTGGCCCCTGAAATTGCGAATGATGAGCCCGTTAGATGGTTGAGAAAGTAACTTTTTCCTGTGGACTGCTTGCCCATAGAGGTCACAACAATGCAGCGACCTTGCCATGACGATAACAAGGGTGAGAGCAAACCGAAACGCATGTTTTGAGCAATGCTGACCGAATTATAATTTTGCATCAATTCTTCGTCGGGGTCCCAAGATACCATCATTCCGTTAGACATGACTTTGAGGGTATTTGCTTCAGCACGGCATATTTGAATCGGCACAAAAGTGACTAGTGTTCGCAACATTGTTTGTAAGCTCTGCGAACGTAAGTTGCTCAAATTCAAGTTTGGATCAATTTTCGCAAAATCGGATAACATCATTCCATAAAGGGATTTGTTGAGTTCATCCAAATCTTTCATGATAAGGTCCAGGTAGCGCCCACAGTTTTCACTAAGTGGAGTAGAGTCACGATCACAAAAACGTTCAGGATATGACATCATCACACGAATCTGCCCCTCAACTTGGGTGTCGAGGAAGCCACGTACTGGGAATTTTTCAAATCCGTGATAAAACGCCCACATCCAATGTTCACCATGCTTCGTATCGTCTTGCTTCATGCCGCCAGCAATGTTCGACTCTGGATTTTTCCCGCTAGACTGGCGAATTCTGTACGATTCACTTCGCACAGTCACTTTTAAAAACATAACATAAATACGATTCGCCACCGGATCAAAAGCGACAAGCTTCTCGCCTATGCATACAGCTTGAATTCGATCACAAAGAAATTGTGGTGGCAAGAGAAGACTTGGTAATGATCGATGGTCATCACAAGACACGCTCTGGATTCTTCCGTCATATGCATCGTCTTCAGTTTGCGATTTTGACAAAACAAAGCAGCCCACGATAAGACCATCTCCCAGTGGGAAAAGCTGACTCTTCGCAATTGCTTCATGATCATCATCAACAACAATGTTCACTTCTGTCGACGTCTGCTGACTGTGAAGGTGAATAGTTTGGGATCGTCCGTGACCATCGGTCAATGTCAGTGTATGATCATAAAGCAGCAAACCAACAAATGGATATACTAGTGTAGACCGAGCAGACAAATCGATTTTCTGAATATTTTCCATGGATCGAAAATGTTCATCAAATTTGAAGACTCTAATAGTTTCTCCAACCAGAAATGCCATCAAACGATTGCTAGCATCAAAGTCACACAAAGACGCAATTTTACCAAGCACTTTGCATTGGGTAAGCATTGTTTTCTGCCTGTGCCGTGCACCACGAGTACTTTGAAAGTTGACAGAGTGGACAAACATTCGATCGCGAAAAGTCGATACCATAAGAAGAGATTTCGTTTTGATCGTGAACAATCGCAGCACGTTTTCGTCTGGCTTCAAATCAAACTGCCCAAGGCGGGATATCCGCGGAGATGATCTTCCAACATCTTCAACATCATCAACTTTGAACACCTCCACGTATGTTTTGGGGGCCTCCAAGCATTCTTCTTCTCCTTCACACGCTATATTTCCGGACCGAACATTGACTTTCAGCGTCATTTTCAGACCAGGAAAAGACTCCAAATCATGCTGCAGTTGATCAAAGGCTAAGGCGAACACAGCTTTTTTTGCAGTATCTAGTTGTTTATTCAACTTCAATTTGTTTGCTTCAACTTCTTTGAAAAATAGCTCACTTTTTGCCGTATCAAGTACATTCTCGACAGCAGCCCACCATTCCAATTGCAAACGCTTCATTGTATCGGCCATTCTGTCAGCAAACGTGTATAGTGGGCTTCGTTCAGCTAGTCCACAGAGACCCCCCTCTGAATGTGCAGGCATCGATTCCGATGGAGAAGACAACTTCTTGCTGCATTTAGTTTTTCTATCAGTCGATTTTTTCAAATTCTCGACTTCCCGAACGAGTTGAGACTGCGAACTCGTCATTAACTTGCCAAGAATCTGAGTTATCGCATCTTCGTGACCATCATTATGTCATGTCTCCATAGTATTGAGCACTTTACGAAGCTGATTTGGCAGCTCTGCTTTCATCATCATTGGGGCATTTCCCTTACATACCAATCGAGCCCACGAGAGCCATGCTCGGAAACTTTTGATAGCTTCGCGCACAGTGAATGCATTATCCTGATTTTCCATTTCAAACAGCACGTCATACAAATCAAGCGCACTTGAACGCTTGTCAGCAATTTCCAAATCCACGATGCGCTCCAACTGTGATTCAACTTCACGCAGACTGGCTTCATACACCTCATGACATTTATCGATTTCACATTTTGGCCATTGCTTTGAATGTCGCAAAACTGTTTCACACGCATATGAATTGTTCTTAATCGCCGGGCTTAGATGAATGCTCCAACATTGTCTCTTCTCCAGAAACCACTGAGCGAAAGACAGCTCAGAATTTGGGAAAAAATTTCGTCTGAAATGTTTTTTCTGTGTAGTCGCTGCTTGAGTTTTCTTTTGGATGGCAATGGCGCAAAAACTACCCTTGAGCAGCTTTACATCATGTTCAACCTTCACAAAATCCTCAGTGTCAATTTCAGACACGTTTAAACAATGAATGCCATCCTTTTGCTCTTCTTGCTTTTCCACATGAAAAGCAACTGAATACGACAAAAAGTCGTCATCGTCATCTGAAACATCTGCATACTTTACTTCGTTCTCAATAGTGTTCACATCGTCAGCAGATAGGCAGCAAATAATATCCGAGCTCAGGCAAGTCAAAAACCGCAAAACGTATGTCGCAGTATCACGCAGTCGATGTGGCTCAAAGAAATGATCTTGAATCCATGCAAACAGCAACAGTCCACTGCTGTCGCCAACACTGTCCGCGTCCGTCACTACTGCATAGATCCCATCCTGACCACAAGTTCATGAAGCTCAATCGCTGCTTTACTTCATGTTGTTTCCCAAACAAGCACCCAGTCTTGATCTTGCGTTCTTGTTGTGCACTCGCTTCACTCTCCTCAGCGAACAGATCACATCTCAGAAACCGCGCAAAGTCGTCATCGTAGTCGCTTGCGCGAAGCAGTTCAAACTGAAAGTCTTTCTTGTTCACGGTCGACAACATGCCCAGTGTGCAACTTAGACGCAATACTTCCAGTTCTTCAAGCACGGGTTTGACCACTTCCAGCTCACACTGTGTTTCTGTCTGCAGGCTCAGCAAGCGGAAACACGAGTCATCGATCCTCGGGATTTCCTTTGCCTCATCACGTGGTGGTGCCGGATCAGCTGCTACAGGCGGCACTGGCGGCACCAGAGGCGGTTGGTCCATAGCGCTGACTTGTTGGGTCCCTGGGTTCTTCTTACGCCAGTTGGAGAATGAGCAAGGGTGGCAACAAAGGAAAGCGACAGTGCGCGCCTCTACTTCGTATACGCACTTCAATATCAACTGCTAAAGGTATGTAGTGGTACTTATATATCTTTGTGTGCCAAATAGATGCTTCTGTATCCAATGCCAGAGGCAGTTAAAGTTGATTCAGTTGGGGCAACTTGTGATCCTGACAGCGTGAGATTTACCGTACAAATAACCGGTTTTGTCAGGATTAGTGGATACCGACTATAATACCGGTATACTCGTAACTTTGCCTTGAAGAGACACAAGAATGTGTCTCTAAGTATGAGAGGAAACATGGCGCCCAAGCGTGACTTGTCAGGAATCTCACCCAAGCGCCGTCAGCGACCTTCACCATCTGTCGACGCGCATCCGCCTGCACCGCGGCCGCGTTTGCTGGACGATCGACTCAATGAAAATGACGAGGATATAGGGGAGAGCAGCCCCAAGAAGCGTGGCCACAAGCGAGGCCGCGAGTCGATGCGGTCTCCTGCTACTGTTATGTACCAAAATCGAGCGTCGCCTGTGCTGCGTGGTCAGGAGCTGAAGCAGTTCAAGACCTGGATTGACAAGATCGCAGAGGAGCCGCCGGCAGTGGCGGGTGCTGGCTCAGTGGTCAAATGGCCCGACAGCGAACTGGAAATGTTTCACGCGCCGCAGACCGTGCTCCCGCTGCCCATCGACCCAGCTGTGATCGCAGCAGTGTCTGGGATCAAGAGCAAACAGCGACCGCGGTCATGGGATGCCAAGAGTCCACAACCACGCAAGGTATTGCGACAAACTGACATTGAGGCCATGATGCAATCAAGAAAAGAAGAGCCACCGGTTCGACTACCAGAACTGAAAGGCCACGCGAACAAGATGACGATGCTGAATCTACTTGCTGAATGCAAAGCGTAGGTACATATGGTACTCCAGGAGGACTCAACGTGGGTATGAACGCATCTCTTTAACGTATTAGGAAGGCTGAAGGCTCCCCGGAAGCTACAGAGTGCGCACCGGCTAGCGATAACCAGCTCAGCGCTCGCATGAATCCAGTGCCGAATGATCTTGTCATTCCGGATGAGCTGTTCTTTGAGCCAAACTCGTATCGTGGATTAGAGATCGTTGATCTATCGGACTGGACTGAACTGTGCTTGGAATCAAGCGCCATATTCACTCAGATATCCGAACAGCTCTCTCCACGATGCTTGGAGTTGAATTTAACTGGGCTCAAGTATCTAAGCAGAGCTAAAGGTATGGCAGGCATCCATGCTCATTTAACAGAAGATAGGTCTGAGTACTTGCTCTCCCGCAGATTTTCAAGTGTTGCTGCAGAATTGCTCACGACTCAAGCGGCTTAAGGTGGCTGAATTCGAAAGCATATCTGTAAGTTGGTAACCAATCATGCACTATGGGATGATGGTATTTACATCGAGAACTTCGTGGCATCAGAAAGCAGGTTTCCATGTAGTTGACCTATGTTGCCCTCGAATCGAGGAGTTGTGTGTGGCCGAGAGTGACTCTGTGACCGATGATTTGATCAGTTTGTTTGCGTCAACTTATGTGTGCTTGAAGGCGTTGGATATCAATGGTTGTTGTCGCGTGACGGATGCGGGCTTGATGCTGCTTTCAAAGCGATCAACGCCAATGAAGTGTCTTCGAATTGATAAATGCCGATATTTATCCGATGCTGCACTCACTTCATTTATATCAACCCACGGAACGCACATGAGAGTGTTATCGGTGCGTTCGTGTCCGAAGATTACCGATAAAACGATTCGCGCACTATTCATGAGCCAACCCACGCGCCTAGAAGAGCTTAATATGAGTGCCACCCAGATAACGGATGCCTCCCTCGAGTTTCTCTCGACCGTTCCCACGTATTACGGCAACCGTGTTGCGACTGCATATCATCGCTGCACCAAGATTGATATTTCGGGTTGCAATGCACTCACGAATATGAGCTGCAGCTGGATCGCTGCTTCGTGTCCATTTCTCCAGAGTATGAAAGCGGCACGTTGCTCATGGTTCAGAGACAAAGGGCTACATGCTCTTTCAAGTTTGATATATTTGCGCGAGCTGGATATTTCTGACTGCTCCGATATCTCCGACTTGACGATGGAATCATTCTTACTCACGGATGGCTCGAGTAAAACGCAAGTTTCCGGACAGTCAACTCCACGTCTCAAGCAACTCGAAACGCTATGTATCAATGGATGTGACAAATTGGGGGAACGAACTGTTCTTGCGGTAACAAAGAGTTGCTTTGACTCAATCACTTGGCTGAACATGAATCAAATTGCGCCGGTTTCATCGAGCACGATGATCAAACTCGTGAAAACCTGTCGTAAATTGAAATCTTTATTCGCAAGGTGTCAAAACGGTGTTCAACGCTCAGTGCTGATGAATCTCGCGAGCGCCAATAAATGCCTCGCAGTGCTAGATATTCGTGATTGTGTGAATGTGGACGATTTTTCTTTATATCCTTTACTTGTGATGAAGTCGTTAAAAGAACTGCATCTTTGTGGTCCTGGGTCGTTTACTAACAAGGGAATGTTAAGCCTGCCAAGCAATCTAGAGTGTTTATCTCTTCAGCGACAGCCTGCAGCAAGTATTGACGATACCATGTGCCAACATATTAGCGAGCGCCTGCGTCGTCTGGAAAAGCTTGACCTGTCATATTGCGATGGAGTTACTCATCTTGGTATAAAGCGTATTCTGGATGGGTGTCCATATATGTATCATTTAAATGCCTTTGCCTGCGCTCAGATTCCTCCTCATATGCTCATGCATTTGCTGAATCCGGCAAACAAATACAGGATGAATGTGATTGCAGACTCAGAATTGCAGTTCACTGGTTTTGCAGCTGAGGTTCCAGAGCTTGCCTCAAAGGCACGAAGCCGGGAGCGTGCTATTGAGGCAGCTACAAAACAACAAAAGGCCGCGTCATTCATTCAGACGCAGTTTCGCATGCGATCCAAACGATATCGAAAACATCAGCATCTAGCCGATGCCCGCTGGATTGAATACTGTTCGGCCACCGATATCCAACGGATATATAGAGGATTCCGTGAAAGAAAGAAGTACACCCAATGGAAAAGGCAGCTTACGAATGTGGTGGTGTTTTTGCAGTATCAATGGCGCAAACGGAGTGCTCAGCGACGAGTTCGTCGAGCTCTAGGCCATTGGACGAATCGGCTGGTTGTAAAACTATTTCTGCTGTGGAAAACGGCCTACAAAGACGCTAAGTTGGAAAGAGAGTACGCGCGTGCGTCTCGACAGGTTGCCAAGGCGCTTAACTTTTGGGGCGATCGGAATCTGGGTCGAATCATCAAAGCGTGGCATGAATACGTCCAGAAAAAGCAAATCAAAGGGAAGAAGGCAATCGTATTCTGGAAGTGTCAGTCAGCACCAAGAATTCTAGAAGCGTGGCGAGCCTATACCAAGAAACAACAAGAGCGAAAATTCAGGCTGACTCATGTGTTTCTTAATGTGGTTGAGCTGGAAGCTCATAATTCATTTGATCAGCTTGAGAAAACGGTGCGCTCTCTTTGATACAAGAGAATCTCCAGTCCTCTGAACTAACCGTTTATATGATGCCAAACACTAGAACCGAGCAAACGTTTCTGTCAAGAAGCTGATATGGCGTTTGTGGCGGGAGTTTGTAGTTAACCAAAAGCTGTTCGTGATGAAAGCCATGATGTCGATTGTGTGCGATGTAAGTAGCCAACTTGCTTTATGTATGTGTATATGAGAATTTGGCCCCCCAAATTTATTCTGAAACCTACTGCTACTCTAGGGTCTTACTCATTGGGCCTTTCGCCAATGGCGTCAAGGCGCAACACAAAAGAAGCAACTTCGTGAGAAGAATCGAAAACTGCTCATGAAAATTATCCACAGAGATAAAATGATCGTCTGGAATGCTTGGCTCAGTTTTATGGACGACCAAAGGGCTAAAAAGCGTGCATTTGCTCGGTTTTCAAGCAATATTCAAACAAAGTGCTGGATGAAATGGAAGCAACACCATCAAGAGATTATTCAGCTGAAGGCAGTGTCTGGTCGCGTGGTCGCTCGGTTTAAAATGGCAAGCTCGATTCGAGCTATTGCCACTTGGTATGAATTTGCCCAGGAGCAGATAGAACTACGGCAGAAACGGCGTCGCGCACTCGCTTACTTTACGAATGCGTCGCTGTTGCGGACATTTGAAGCATGGGCTGTACATACACAGCACGTGAAAGCATTCCGGTTTCGAATGGAAGCGCGAATGAAGAATGCGAATTTGGCGTTCACGTTTACCAGTTGGGTCAAATTCACGCGCCACGCTCAATTGCTCCACGCAATGGCTACAAAGATTCAAGCCTTTTGGAGGGGCGAATTTACTCGACGGAGAGTCGAAGACGCGTACTTCTATCAAGTTTGGGCCACGGTTCTGATCCAGACAGCGTGGCGAGGAAGACTTGGCCGCGCGATCATGCGTTCAGTCACCCGAAAGGCAAGACTACGTGAATATTTGAGGGCAGAACGAGAGAACGATCGAATGGAGATGGAGGAGAGTTCGATGCGAAAGTACGACCATGAGATCGAAATGATCATTCTGTTACAGCGTCAGTGGCGTGGTGTCGCTGCTCGGCATTTGTTTCAAGAAGTGCGCAGAGCGAGATTCATGCTAAAAAAACAACAAGAGGTTGAGCTACAGCAGATTATCCGTGTTGAGGCCCACAAGAGACAGCTAGAGCGTGAGCGGAAAGAAAAGCAACGGCAGCTTGCAGCGGTCGAGATTCAGCGGTATATTCGAGGGTACTTGGCGCAATGCTGGTATGAGACGAAAAAGGAGTTCTTGAGGCAGCAACGGTGCGCAGTTCGAGTGCAAGCAGTATATCGAGGGCGTATGTCGAGGCGGCGAACCTCAGCTTTGCGCCGCAGCTATATTACACGCATGGAGGTATTAGCGCGGCGCGTAATCGAAGGCGAGCTGTTGCGCGGCTTGGGGGCGAAAACGCGGCCTACGCAGCGTGGACTACGTAAATTCCTGGACTTTTTCGGCCTGGACCCGGCCACATTCCTCACGGACTTTCGAAGCGTGCTCAAGGAGGTTAAAGAAGACTTCCAAACACTCAAGCAGTTTTTCAACGTTATCAAATCTAAAGTACACGCGAATGCTGCTCTAGAAGCGGCAGCCCAAACCGGAAAAGACTCTGCAAATCCTAGCGGTCATGCTTCAGTATCAGCCGCTCAGAAGAAGACCCCGTTGGGTTTGCTCAAGAAGACCGATACTGCTAAACGATTTCTCAGGGATTTTGAGCAGATACTCGATAGCACGACTGCCGATACGGAGAAACACGACGTGGCGATTCGGCCGGGTCAATCCGTTCGGATTGTATTACGAGGTCATGCTCGATGCGGCGAAACCGCATTTGTGCTGAGCGTTCTGGAAGATATAGCGCAAGTAAAAATGGATGTCGATGGCGAGCTCGAGTTCTTTCCTCTAATGATCGCTGCGACCAAAGAAGAAGCCGCAAAGCGTGTGCTGCACAAGGTTCCTGAGCTCGCGTTCTCGACTGCGTATTCCAACACTGTGAATGGCAAGATCAGTGACAAATGGCGAGAGGAATTGGCTGCTTATGCTGCGTCGATTGTAAACGAATCGAAATGGTATTGCGCTGCTCGCGTCATTCAATGTGCAGCACGCGTGTATCTAGCGAGAATGGTCTATCAACGGGAGTTGGAGTTGCAAGGAATCAACGCAGCTCGACGCCAAGAAGCACTTCTGAGAGTGCTCAGGACGTTTGGTTGTGCAAATACACGGATTGCTAACATTCTCGTTCAGCTACAGATTGTTCGTCCGTTGAATATCCCTCGAGGGCTCTCGGACGAACCCCTTGAGATCCAGAAGCTGGTCAATCGATTCCATCGCTTCCTGGCGCGGCGAAAAGAGATCCAGTACGCGTTTCTGCGCCTTGTTCCCGAGGTTTATAAGGGAGATACATCGTTCTATGGAGGATTGCTTCCAGTGCCATACACGCGCGTGATTGACAAACTGGTCCACTATCCGCTGCAATGGATGCAGCGAATGGCATGCGTCCCAGTAGCCCAGCGGCTTGAAAAGCAGGGACTGGCCCAACTTGCTTTGTTTCTTGGAGGCGCAGAGTTCGTAAAGTCGTTTGAAGAAAAGCATACAAGCGCAGCGGAGCATTTCTTCCCGCAGCTTGAAAGCTGCGCGTTCTGCGCTTCGGAAGGCTGGGCGCTCGTCCACGGGGTTTTTCAGAAACGAATGATCGACGTCGATGTGGCGCTGGGCCATGAGAGCAGGAAGCACAAGCTGAAGCGGAGAAAAGTGGCGCATGGATGGGGTGTGGCCCACTTTCTAACCGGACGAGTTGGTGGCGTCAGCAAAAGCAATTGGCTCAAGAAAAACGCGATCGAAGCGCAATTCAAGAGCCTACAGATTGTGAAGGCGCTCAAGCAGGAAGAACGGGAAGGTCGCCTGGAAACTCAGATCCTGGCGCGGCAGGGCACATGGAACACGCTTCGATCCATGGAAGGACCGCGTGGGTACGCCAAGCGGCATGCCGAGTTGAGTCTGCTGGAGGAGCAGACCAAGATCTTTTTCAAGCGCTTTGTAGAGGAAATCGCGTTGCGGTTCAAAGAAGAGCAGAAGATCTTTGCCGAAGAAGCGCAAATAAACGAATTGATCGAGCGGGAGAAGCAGGAGCTGGAAAGGCAGGGGAGGCATTTGCACGTGCTGCAACAGCAAGTACCCGAGTCTGTGACCGACGTTTTCATGGCGAGATCCAGGAAAAGCGCTCTGGAGTTTATCAGCGTAGGCTGCTATATCGAAGTGGAGTATGATGACGAAGTGTGGTACGATTGCGAAGTCCTCACGATGGATCCTTATGACACGTGCATGGCCGACATTTTGTACATTGAAGACCAGCGCCGGGAGAAGATCAAGCTGGTGGAATCTTTTTCCGAGGACGAAAAGTTGTTCATGAAGACTCCGCTCGGAAGGCCACAGACCGTAGCTGAGATCACAGCCGCGGCTGCCGCCATGGCCGCAGCCGAGGAGATTCCATTCCGCAAGTGGAAGGCGGGCAAAGCGGTCGATATCGAGTGGGAACCTCCGTTCGATAATGGAGCGGCTATCAAGCAATACGTTGTTGAATGGAAGGATGAGGACGACGAGCAAATCAGCGGCACGAGCATTGTCGCTAGCGCAATGACCGAACCCATGGGTGATGGCGTTATACCTATTGCTCCGACAAAGACGACTTTGTGGCCAATCCAAGCCAAAGTGGAAGCGTCCATGAGAGTTCGCGTTGCCGCCGAGAATGCAAAGGGCGTGGGTCTTGGAAGTGTGTATACGCCACTTCCAGAGGAGCTGACCGACGTGAGCTATATGACGGCAGTGCGGTTAGTTCCACCGCCGATTGATACGTCCCCCATGGAGAAACGCGAGCGAAAGCAAATGGAGATGGAAGACAGCTCGTCACTTGCGCTGCACCGTCTTCTCACGTGCACAATCTGCTGTGAAAACTTTCCGTCGGCCCCAGAAGTCCATGAGCACGTCTCGCGTACACATTCAGTGCCACTGATCTGTCCATTCCGCTCCTGTCTGCAAGTCTGCGCGTCGGAAAGGGCGCTCCGGTACCATATTTGGCGGTGCTCGGTGCCAAAGCCCACGCAAGAAGAGCTCCAGAGCGAGCTTTTCATGGAGATCTTCAACATCTCGCATCAGTATTGCATGCGCAAGCCTCGACGCCATGCGCTATCGGCTCAAAGCAGTACATTCGCAGAGCATGGTGGCGAGGAGGCATATCTAGAGAAGAAATACCAGGAAGCGAGGTCCGACTGGTTCTTGAAGGGCAAGGACATCCACGAGAAAGGGTTGACCAAGCAGGCCACTATGAGGCGGCGGGAGAAGGAGAATCGCTACGACCCACCGGCCGAGCTGTTTGGAATCGACTTTGCCTCCCCTGAGCTGGACGTCGCTCGGCGGAATGCAGTCCTTCGGTCTGTTGAAGCGCTCCAAGCAGACTTGGACGCCTACATCCTCGAGACGAACACTCAAATGGACCAGCTGCGGCATGAAGAGTCCGAGTTGCAAGACTACATCGCGCTAAAGACCAAACGCATCAAAGTGAGCGAAGAAGAGTGGCAGAAGCAGTCGCTCAAGCGAGAGAAGAAGAAAGCCGCCAAGTCGCTGGATCAGGTGCAGGAGAAGATCGCGCACCTGATCGCGGTCTCGACCCAGCGCATTGACGAGATGAAGACCGAGATCGCGAGGTTGACGGCCATTGAGAAGGCGTTTGTTCCATTCACGCACCAGGTGATCCGGCTGCTGCGTCTCGGGACGACCATCCACGAGACCAATGTGAAAAGCAACCAGATCCTGCACACGCATCAAGTCATCCTGGACCACTTTCTGGAAGATCTGCGCCGGCTCATGGTGCGAGCGAATACCGAAGTGGAGGGCTTGGAAGCCTGGGACGCGATGATCGAAGCGCGGCGCAAGCAATTGGAGGATCTGAACGATGAGCTGCATCGCATGCGGCTGCTGAATCTCGCGGAGATCGAGGGCTATCGTCAAAAACGCAGTGAGGGCGATGAAGCGTTTGAGCTGAATAAGCTGCGATCCAAGCAGGTCAAGGTCGTGAACCGGCGGAAACACGCAGAAGAAGAACTCATGAAGGCTGGCAAACAGACCCGAGCGCAAGTAGCTGCAGCAGCTGTGGCCGCAGAAGCCACGGATATCACGTACGACATTGACACGGATATGGATTCCCTGAAGATCGCCAACCATGACCTGCGGATGCATGAGCAGTTCCTGTCTGGAAAGGCAGCCGATGCAGAGTATCTCGTGGATGATCCGCCGCCAGGAGGGAGCCAGGAATCGAAGCCGTCTACGGAGACTCAACCAGGCCAATCCACATCGGAAGTGCCCAGTATCTCTGCTGATTCGACGGCAGAACCAGCAGTGGCCGAGACGGCGTCTCCTCGCAAGCGCAAGCCCAAATCGGAGCGCAAGAAGCTGCACGAGCTTCCACACACGTATGTTCGCCTCGAGTGCGACTTCCAGGACGGGTTCATCCGCGGCAATGTCTGCATTGAGTACAATGACGGATCGGTCTACGAAGGGCCCTGGGTCGAGGACGTCGGCTACAGCAAGCCCGTGACCATGGAGCCCATGAAGACTCGGCACGCAGCCAACCACTGGGGCAAGTTCACGTATCGCGACGGAACTGTCTGGGAGGGCGAAGATGTGGACAACTACTTCTCACCCTTCACAGCCACCGGCCCGCACTTTGAAGTCCTCTCGCGCGACAAGCGCTACCATTACAAGGGCGCCGTGCGGCAGGGCAAATACCACGGCTTCGGCTCGCTGGCCATGCATTTCACGTACTCGCAGGGCGAATACGTGGGCGAGTGGTACGAAGGCAAGCGCCACGGGTACGGCATCGAGCGGTTCAACCAGGGCGAGGTCTACGAAGGGTACTGGGAGCTGGATCTCTACCACGGCCACGGTGAAATGGTCTACGAAGACGCGTCCCGCTTCGAAGGGTTCTACTGCCGCGGTAAGTGGCACGGCGAAGGCGTGCGCACGCTGGAGACTGGCGACCAGATCACCGGGGTCTTCCAGGACGGCCTGTTGAACGGCTCTGGGATCATGAAGTTCGCGGACAAACGCCATTATCACGGCGAGTTCCGGAACACACGGCGCCATGGCCTGGGGGTGCTCACGTTTGCGAATGGCGACCGGTACGAGGGCCCGTTCGAGAACGATCTGCCGCACGGAGAAGGGAAATACATCACCAAGGCCACTGGTGCAGATGCTGGCGGTGAGCCTCTGGTGCGACTCGGGCGGTGGGAGAACGGCGAGCGCACGGCCTGGCTCAGCAAACCGAGCTCGCAGATCGCGACCGCCACGTTCATCCAGTACTTTGCCGTGCAGCAAAAGGTGAGCGGCGAGGTGGAGATCGATCTGATGTTGCCCAGGTTCAAGACCCCGTACGCAGTGATGATCGCGCGGCTGCTGCCGAACCTGCCCGAGGGCGTGGACACCAGCGATCCGTTCGTGCGCGCCATCGTGCAGATGCTGGCCAAGACGCAGAGCGTCATGATCGGCGCCCATGTCCTGGACGAGACGATTGAAAAGCACACGCTGGCGCAGCGAGCTCTGGACCACGAGACCGCGCTGCTTGAAGGCGTGCGCAATGCAGTCGACCAGTGCGAGCGCGAGTGCCGAGCGCAGACGCGCATTGTGGACACATTGCGCGAGGAACTGGCGGCCGTGAACGCCAAGGAGCTGGAGATGCAGCTCAAAGTGGAAACCTTCTGGAAGAACGACACCCAGAAGCTCGAGCAGAACTACAAGCGCGCGGTCGCGGCGCTGCATGCCGTCGACATCATGGACTGGTACAAGTTCCGCACCGTGAAGCTCGAGGCAGTCTACTTCTCGCTGCTGGAAGCGTTTGGCGTGCTGCTCAACTTCACGTCCAACTACTATCTACAGGACTCGCCGTACAAGCCCACGAGCGAGCAGCTGATGATGCTGCTCTCGAACAGCGACGAGAACGTGATCCTGGGCGACAAGGAAGGCCTGATCCACCGGTACAACGTCAAGGCGCTGTATGTGCTGCCGCTGTTCAACGTCTACTCGTTTGTCGAAGGCGCACGGCTGGTCATGCTCAAGAGCATCACGCACGTGATCCACCACCCTCGCCTGCGGCCCACGAACGTGCGCTTGTACCAGATCTCGCCGGCCGCCACGGCCGTCTGTATCTGGGTGCGCGCAGCGTATCAGTACGCCACCAAGGCCAACGAGATCGCGCCGGTCGTGCGGCGCGTGATGGAGCAGCTCGTGGTGGTGGAGCGGTACCGAAAGAGCGTCCAGGACGAGCAAGCTGCGCTCGAAGCGCTGAAGAGTCGAGTGCAGGCCAAGCAGCAGGAGCTGAAGGCCCAGATCGCGGTCGTGGACGCGGCGCAGAAGGAGGCGAGCCGTTTGAAACAGGTCATTGACGACATCGAGGCTCTAGACCAGGCAGAGCAGGCCCCGCTGGTCAAGGAACACATCAAGCGGCCGCAGACGTTTCGCCCTGATTCGGCCGGTGTCACGGCTCGCTCTTCCGGTGCAGCGAGTGAGGCGGCTGCTTCAGAGCCCAAGAGACAAGTGAACCACCGCCAGATCTTTGAGCAGGTGCACGACGAGCAAGAGGGAGAGAAGCAGAACAAGCGGCAGGCCAAGGAGCAGGTGCTGGCCTCGATTCTCGCGAACGCGGAGCTCGCGAGCGAGTTCCAGGTGCTAAAGAAGGAAATCCGCAAGGTGCTGGACCGCAACGACGGCAGCGTGGCGCTCACGGACTTTCCCGCAGAGTTCGAGACGATCATGCTCAAGCCGCTGACGCCCACGCGCTTCGGGGTCAAGAAGATGCGCACGCTACTGGAGCTCATGGACGACGTGTGTGTGATCGTGGCGCCGCAGAAGGAAGGCGAGCAGGAGACCGTGCAGATCCCGCCGGATCCGGACGACCCGGGCATGATGAAGCGCCTGCGATGCCTCTGTCGCCACTGCCCCGGCGTGAGCTACAACACTAACGCCGAGCTTTCGGTGCACGAGAAGACGCGATGGCACTTCGCGAACCTCCAGGCGCGAGCGGACGGCCGGGAGCCCAGGAAATGGACCATCTCTTCCACGTTCTGGACTGAGGTGTACGACAGCACCGATGGCTCGATCTGCTACTACAACCAGATGACGCAGGAGGTCATGAAGAGCGAGGTTCCGCCGCTGGAGATGCTGGCTGACGAGGTCATGATGGAATTGCTGGATGACGCAGTGGTGGAGGAGCAAGAAGGAGACGACGGATCCCATGAGGACCCGTGGGAAGAGGTTGCGGATGAGCAGGGCAATGTGTACTTCTACAACCACGCCACGGGCGAGACGAGCTGGACGCATCCAGCAACACTGACTGAATCTGAAGCTGTCAGCATGTGAATCTGTAGATGAACTGTAGATGAAGAACGTCAGAAGAATGTAGACGACCCAAATGGAAACGAATAAAGTAGACGAACTCTTATAATAAGTGCGTAATAAAATTCATTCCAAATGAGGATTCTTTCTTTTTCCCTCGTGGGCTTTCATGGGAAAAAAGCGCAGGAGGATTACTCAACGCCCCTCAAAGACGGCACTTGCTTCACATATCCACTGACAACCACGGAGACAGACCTACTATCATAAACTAACAACCTAATTTCAATCTCTCTGGCTCCTCTCAGTTGAGAATGGACGCGAGCGCGTGCGCATTGCTGCTGGCCTGGCGGGGCGTCTCCGGCTTCTTGTCCATGGCCAGCGATAGCAGCGTTTCCACAGCGCTGGACTGCTTGACCACCATCGTGGCCGGACGGTCGGCCTTGTCGTCCACAAGGTGCACGGCGCAGAAGCCGCCCTTCTTGGCTCGCGCCGAGCACCAGGACAGCGAGCAACGGCGGCCGCCGCCGTGGCTGTAGCAGAGTCCGCCGGACTCGGAGCTGCTCTTGCAGCCGTTGATGCGACAGCGTCGGCCTCCGCCGTGGCGCTTGCATAAATCTCGGCTCACCGCGCCGTTGGAGCAGCCGTCGATGCGGCACCGACGCCCACCGCCGTGGCTGTAGCAGAAGCCCCGGCTGCGGGAACTGTTCTTGCACATGGGGAAATCGCACTTCTTGGGGAAGCAATTGCGCTTGCCGGAGGCGCCACCGGTCGAGGCAGCGCCGTACTCCTGGTCTTCCTGGTAGATCTCGTCTTCCTGCGTCGAGATCACGGGGGCTGTCTCCTGTTTGAGCTGGACATCGCGCTTAGACTTGGGCAGCAGATCCACCAGTAGGCTCTTGGCCGACTGCTGGGGTTTCTCTTCGTACGGGCGCTTGGAGCCCACGGACACGAACGGGAACTGGCTGTTCGAACCCGAGGAGGACGCGTAAGGCAGAGGTGGGAGGCTGGCGCTGGTCCAGGGCTTCGTCTCGGATTTGCTGGTCGCTGTCGTCGGCGGCGGCATCACGGGCTGACGGCGCATGATGAACTCAGGTCCGCGCGCGTATGGTCCGTTGACATTGAACAAGCGCGAGTCGTCGAACGACGTGATCGAAGCGGCGTACGCATTCTGTTCGAACGACGTCGAGTTCGCGGCGGCGGCCGCTGCGGCCGCCACTGCTGCGTAGTGGCTGCCCACGTCGCTGTGCTGGTTGTACGAGCGCTGCACGTGCGCGCCGCCGGCCAGCGGCATGGCGTTCAATCCGTTGCGGTCCTGTACGCCTCCCGAGACGGTGTCGAAGCCCGGAAGAAGCGGAGCGCCCCCGCCGTCACCGCGCGAGGCGATCGTGGCCACTGCGTTGCGCTCCGCCGGGGGGTTCTGCGCGTGCAGCAGGTAGATCCAGGACTCCTCCTGCGCCTCGAGCTCTCGGGTCTGCTTGGTACGCATGTCTGATCAGGTAGCTAGCGTCCGTCCCCTCTGTTGGAAATGGGGGGCCGTCCTCTCCTATGGGAAGAACCAACCACTTGCTTCTCTGGGCACGCCCGAGAAGGAAGAAATGAGCAAGGGGGAGGAGGAGGAGGAGGAGAGGAGGAGGAGGAAGCCGAGAGTGTTGCTATTGTTTGCGAAAGTGGGGGAGGGCCACTCCTTCAGGTCGTTCTGTTTGCGGCGCCAGAGAAGAGCCTGATGTAGATGGGGAGGGCGCGGTGGCGGGAGGAGAGCAGGGGACCGACGCAAGATGCGACGGATAAAAAGGATTGTTCATCAAAAAAGGGGATGGGCGCTTCGAAAGACCCATGCGCAAACACCACGTTACTCGCAATTTTGATAGAACGCGGTTCGGGGCTCCCTTGGGTGTCGACGGACAACTGGTCAGCGCACAGCATGTTTCATACAGCTAAATGTAGATTGTGTATGTAGATGACCTCGTTTAAAACATAGAACTTCAACGGCAACCCTTTGCACCCCTGTGGCGGGTTGTATATACCCCTAACCATCTACAGAGCTCAGCTGCTTTGCGTTTGTTTATTTTGGCCAGATGGCCAGTGTGTTTTGTCCTTCACGTCTACAGTACAGTAAGTTTACAGGAGGCTTGTATTCGAGTCAAGCCTTTCTTTTCTTTGAGATCTACAGTATGTAGATGAATTTTCGTCGAACAGAGCGTCAACAACCGCACAAAGCAAAGCGCGAGTGATTTGCTTGTGATTTGACACCCAACCAAGGAACGAACGACACGCTGCCTTGGCAAAGGCGTGGTCCACGAACCCACGCTCGTCGTCTGTGTTCTCGGTTCCACCGTTCCTTTTTGTTCTCAGAGATCTTTTGGAATCATGTGCCTGAATTTGTCAGAGCTGACTATATATAAGCACTCATTGTTGTCTGATTCGATTTGGAGAAAGCGGGAAATTCCTTGTGGCTTTGCAAGGTGGGTTGTGGGCGCAGTACAGTTACCTTCTTGGACAATGCTGATTCTGTGATGGAGCGAGCGCCTTCTGCAGATGAGCATCCCTGCCTTGCTTTTGAATGATGTAATTTTCCTTACCAACACTCCGCCTTAGCCCTTGTCTCTGATGAGTGGAATGCAGAGATGGGGGCGGAAAAGAGCGCAAGTCGTCGTCTGTCCACGACCCCGCTTTGGGACCCGCTGACGGTAAACCAGTGTCGACGGAGGTGTGCCGCAGTCGTCAGCAATTTCTATTAATGCAATTTTTACAGGTGTACAATATATACAGGTCCAATGCTTGAGGACAGAACTTCGTGCGTAGCCGAATAAACGCGCATACTGTCTGATAACTTCAATGCAATGCTGAATTCTCATGGCCGTCATTTGTTTGTCTTGCTTGCTCTTTATCTGACTAGTAATTCTTGTCTGGTTCTGCATGCAGTTCCACCGCTTGTTCAAACTAATGTGATTAAGTTGCCCATAAATTACGGTAATCTATCAGTTTTAGCAGGATTGCGCGATCAGAGAGATTCGTGCGCTCACTCCGAGCGGTGCGCATAAACGAGCCCATACACTCATCTGGCCGCACATGGAAAGTGGTCGGTCGGGTCAGCCGTTCGCCTGCATCTCTGCATCTCCATCGAAACGACACACTTCGATATTGTATGGGGCGCTCATACCCCCGATGATGAGGCGCAGATGTGTGTGCAATGTCCACGCGCCCGCGCGCGACACTCGTGACTGGACCCCAAGAGGCATCTGCTCCGGATTCAATTGATTGAATCTGGTAGATGTGTGTGTCCAGTGAATGGCCAATCCCTGCCCGTTCGTTCCTTTGTGAGCCGTTCGTCGCCGGAAAATGCGAAGGTGCCGAGTGAGTGGGTGGTGGAGGAGGGAAAGGAGCGAGGCGAAGGCATCATTCGTGTGCGGATTCTGGTCACGGAATCATTAGGCGACTGAAGGTTTCCCACCCGACCAGCCAGCGTAGACTGGCTTCTCTGTTCGTCTGCGTGGCGTCGACGGACAGAGCATTATCAGGGATGGGGACTAAGGGAATCAATCCTACATTGTATCATGTTCGTGTTCATTTTGCAGCAAGTTACGTCACTAGTTTTTTGCACTGGGCGCATGCTCCAGGATATTGGAGAAGGCTAACAAGTAGTTGGGCTGCTGAGTTGCACAGCAAACAAAAGTCTGTCACCTCTTCATGTTGAATCAATCAAGCGTGATGTACACGGGAATCCAAGAAGCACCTCCTTCCTCCTGTGAGCACGTCACACCAACCCAAACGAGCCGCTTGCAATCACCGTGCAAGCTTGAAGCAGAAGACTCATCCAGAGTATCCAGTGTCTTTCCCGTTGTGCGTCTTTGTCCCCCTCTCAAACCAGCATCACGCATCAAGGGCAGCTCCCTGCACTCCACCCAGGATCTCTCTTTCTTGGGACTCCGTTCAACTGCGCAGGCCCAGATCCAGGCTTGCGTGTACGCCAATTTCGATCCCACACCCGTATCCGCAATATCGAACGTCCAGATCTACAGCCAATCCAGGCGCACCCATCCACTCTTCCTCCATCTTCCGGTGCAGGCCGTGCCGCTCTTCCGTGGCTGCCGTGGCTCGACCTGGGGTCGCTGTTCGCGCATTCGCGCCTGGCGGTTGCGACACGTCGTTTCGTAGTACATAGCGAGCTCTATTCAAGGTATATACAGTACTGTAATCAGATTGCACTGGCCAAGAACCGGTTTGACCCACAACCATGACATTGACACGTTCTGGGTTTATGGGTATTTTCAATTGGGTGGATAACTGTGGACAGTGAGCACCTGTGTTATTGCACTTCTGGCGCCAAGATGGATGCGCGCACTTACGCGTCGTTGATGCTGCAGACCGATGCGCCGGACTCGGAGACGCACCGCGCAGTCCTGGAGCTGTCACAGTGCGCGCTTCTCCATGACGACCAGCAGCAGAAGGACGAAGTGGCCGCTCTTTGGCGCATGCAATCGGAGCAGTTTCGTGCGTGTTCATGTGGCTTCTATGGCAGGCTTGCCTCGGCTTGACCCCAGCGCTAATACTGGCTTTGCGTAATGCATAGTGAACAAGCGGCGCGAAGAGCAAAAGCCACATGCGCCGTCGGAGCGGAGGCTGCAGTTGCGCGCTGCATGCAGAGAGCGCTGGCAAGATGAACCGCCACTTGCAATTGGACGGGTGCAGGAGCTCGTGCCAAGTTTGTTTCGACAGGTAGAAGATGATGCTTTAGATATCATGGCGGCTCGCAAAATGCTTATATTGTTGTACCTTATTAGCTTGATGACAGATCAACTGAGAAGCCGCAAGTAGATCATGTGCCAACGAAACCAGAGCCTCCTTATCAGCGGCGGCAGGTCAACAGCGTTCCGACTCCTCCACCTCCTTCCACTAATTGCAACTTCAATCGAGCTCCAACAAATGGAAATAGCAGCTCAGCGCCACCAGCTGATACGGCGAATCGCAAGTACATGACAAATCAGGGGCCACTCGGTGATTTCTTGCGCAAGAAATCTGCGCCTTCGTCGCTTGAGGAGATCCCGCAGTATGGAATTCAGTCGAATCGGCAAACGCAACCTAGTCCCAGAAGTCGCAATCCGTTTCAAACTGCTGGCGAAAAGTTACAGGTTGGTGTATTCACTTTAGCCGATCTAGGTAAGTTTTACTCACTTTGCTGTGAACGTATAGCATGATCGAGTGACTGGGAAAACTCGAGATGGAGATGATCACGGAGACGGCAGAAATAAACGCCTCAAGAAAAGCAATGGACCAGGTCGCCATGGCTATCACCCAATCAATCAAAATCTGCTGCTTGGCGGTGGACGCAACATGGGTGATGAAGAAGAGAATTACGATAGAAGTGATTCTGCTGTCGCCAAGAAATTTGTATCACCACTGGCACGTAACGGTGATGACAAGAACAGCTCAACGAAAAATTCAAGCAGGTAAGGCAATCAAGACTGTAAGTGTGACTTATCTCGATATCAACGATGGTTTGATTGCAGTAACAAACAGAATGCCCCACCTGAAGACGAAGAAGACGTCGATCCTCGTCTCAAGAGTTGCGATCCAGAGCTGATAGCAAAAATTGAAATGGAAATTGTGGATTATGGGGATCCCATCGCTTTTGATGATATCGGTATGGCACATGGATGTACACTGTCAAAACTTGCACATTATTAACGTATCGGACATGTCTTCAGCCGGATTACAGTTTGCCAAAAAATGCGTCAACGAACTTGTTGTGTGGCCAATGGCCCGACCCGATATTTTTAAAGGACTCCGCACTCTCCCGAAAGGTAAGTGGAAACGACACGCCTGCTGTGTTGGGAAAAGTATTACTCTTCTTACAACCCGCTTCAGGACTTTTATTGTTTGGTCCTCCTGGCACAGGGAAAACTTTAATCGGAAAAGCTATTGCGAATCAATCAGGGGCTACTTTTTTCAGTATTTCGGCGAGTTCATTGACAAGCAAGTGGGTAAGTTCCATAGTTCTCTGTCGCCGATGCTCAGCTCAACTAAAATCTTCAACGACAGATCGGTGAAGGTGAAAAGTTGGTTCGCACACTTTTCGCTGTTGCAGCAGTCAAGCAGGTTTGGCAAACTGTTTTGGATCGTTTGTTTTACTACGTGAAGGTTATTGAACGTTCGTGCATTGCGCTTTTTAGCCATCAGTCATATTCATTGACGAGATTGACTCGCTGCTGACCCAAAGAAGGTAAATTTCGTGGGAGGGACACTAGCTATTTGAGTATGGATTTTCATGGTTTTTCTGTCAAGTTCTGAGGAAAATGAAGCGTCGCGGCGAATGAAAACCGAGTTTCTGGTTCAGCTAGATGGAGCTGGAACCAAGGCGAACGATGTCATTCTTGTTGTCGGTACGAAAAACGCATGAAATGGGGTTTCTGCAATTATGTATGTGATCATGCAAAAATCTATAAATTAACAAATGTAGGTGCAACGAATCGGCCACAAGAGCTTGATGAAGCAGCACGACGACGTTTTGTGAAACGATTGTACATTCCTCTGCCATCGACTGAAGCGCGGTTGGAGATGGTCAACCGTTTGCTTCGAAATAACACCAACGATTTGTCAGACGAACACAAGCTTTTCATTGCAGATGCGACGAGAGGTATTCAAATTCATGCTATTCACTTTCTATTGATCGTTGCTCATTGTTCGTAAAACGGTCTAGGCTACTCTGGGGCTGATGTTCGAGCCTTGTGCACGGAGGCTGCAATGGGACCTATTCGAGGGTGTGCAGATATTACAACCATGGACGCAGACTTGGTTCGGCCCATTAGTCTTGATGACTTCAAGGATGCACTGCGAGGAGTACGTCTTTATGATTGTCCCTCTGGTTCTTTTTTGAAAAACAGCCAAATTACGATGCTGACCTGATTGTGCATTCGACATTTCCAGGTTCGATCCAGTGTTGCGACCAAAGATCTGGATTTTTACAAGCAGTGGAACGACGAATTCGGTAGTTTCGCGTTTCAAAGCCACGAAGATTAATGAAAAGCATGAAAGAAAACGGTCAAAGGCATTTCTGAGGATGATGACTAAGGAAGACGTACAGTATTCTTATTCGTCCTTACATGCACTAGAAAAAAAACAAGACGAGATCATATAAATAATATTCGACGACAGCAATGCGATTAACAACGTTCCACGGTTCAGAAGTCGTCGAATGGCATGTTCAGGCGTCTCCTCTTGGCAACAGGTTCAGGCGAGGCACCCACAGAGTTGGCCGAGGCGCGGAGAATTGTGAGCGCAATAGATGGGCAGCCTTCGATCTCGAACCGGAAGTTCTCATCTTCAATGATCTCGTGCTGGTGATCCATGTAGAAGCTGAGGCAGAATTCCTTCAGGTATGCAGCATTGAATTTCTCGGCAGCGCAAAGAAACCGACCAACATTACTGATCGAGAGAATATCCTGCGCAGCAACTTCGCACAAGTGCTTCAAGGGCAGCAAAAGATATTGCTCCGAGAGGGTCAACAAGTCGATGAGTTGCTATGTATGAGAAGGAGAAGGCTAAGTTAGGCGCCCACAGTCCTGAATGAACAACAGAAAAGCAAGTTCACGTACGCTGGAGTTGAGCTTGGTCAGGTCAGACACGCGGTTTGTATATATGAATTCCAGCATCTTGGATACCATATCGGGTGAATGGTCTTCGATTCTCACGCGCCCTGCTTCGCTTTCGCGCATGGCGCCAGGTCTGAACATGGCGTAAAAGATGTCACATCGCGTCGTGAGCACCAATCGATGTGCATGAAGGATCTCTTTCTCAGGGCCGACTTCAAAGGTAATATCGCTGCCCTCGCCGCTCTGTTGCATCAAGCCAAGCAAATAATTAAAGACGAAGCACATGAATATGAGACAGACGCCATTTGTCTTCGTACCAGATACAGTTGCTTCATGGTCGCGAAATAGGCCTCATCATTATGGCTCGGCAACGTCATGATGGTCGGAGTCACGCGGCGGCGCACGAGAATGATATCGTTCTGCAGAGATGGAGTGGCAGCAGTTAGTCGCATGTATTCAGCATCAGCAGAAAAAAAGCCCGCACCTTTTGAAGATGCACCGACTCGGGCGAATCCTCGGGGTCCAATCGGTTCTATAGCCATCATCGCACCAGCAGTCTCAGCACATGCTCCACCATGGTCACCATGCTCTTTCAAGCAGTGCGTACCGTGAAGAAAAAGTCGAGTGACTCGCGCGGAAGCCCGTGGTGCTTGCTGTAATGGCGGAAGAGCGAGGAAAAGCGCTGCGTCTTCTGCATCAGGCACGAGTACATGTTGTTCGCCGCCACGCGCACGATCGAGCGCTCCGATCCGGTGAGCACCAGATCCTCTGCCGCCTGTCATCATGCGGAGCCAGATCGCGTTAGTCGATGCCCATCAGCCATTCAAGTGAGATCCAAAAAAGGAGCAAACAAGGCATGTACCTTGACGGTGAACTCCACATTCTCTGGGCGCACGCTTCGATTCATCTGCACTGGGCCGAAGTAGTCCTCCGTGGTCGATGGGAAGTCTCTCGCTCTGTCTCAGAGCGGCGGGCTCGCGTCGTGGGTTCGCTTTGCGCGGAAGAAATAAGCTGCGGGCTTTGTCCGACGGCCGGCCTTCTGCTTGAGCGAGAGTGCCGAAGCTGAGGGGCGGTTTTCTCTATATTTCGGCTTTTTATTTTCATATTTTTAGATTTTGACCAACGCTGGACAAGTCGGCCTTTCCTCTTGCGTGCACCACACGAAACAAATCAGGTTCGTTGATGTGCACCACACTAATTATCACAGCAACAATTCAACCCAGCTACTTGATTGGTGGAAATAAAAGTTGTCCAGTTTTCAGCCAATGGGTAGTCTTGCACAGCATTTCCACCAATCAACATGGCGATTGTTGGTCAGTTCTCGGAATCTTCGTGTGGGGGCCTTGTCTGGTGCAGTCGCGTGTGTGGTCACTCTCAAAAGCCAAGCAGAGCGATCAGGAGAGAGACGATGTCGGACGCCGAGCGCAGCCTCATGGACCGCGTGGCGCAGCTGGAAGTGGAGGCGCAGCAGAAGAACGCGCGCATCTCGGCACTGCAGCAGCAGGTCAAGAAGGCCGTGACCGAGGAAGCCAAGAACCGCGAGACCTTCTATCTCACGACCGCGATCCACTACACGAATGGCATGCCGCACATGGGCCACGCGTACGAGAACGTCACGTCGGACGTGATCGCGCGCTATCACCGCGTTTTCGGCCGCGATGTGTTCTTCCTCACGGGCACGGATGAACACGGCCAGAAGATCGCGCAGACTGCCGAGGCCGCCGGCATGACCCCGCAGGAGCTGTGCGACAAGTACTCGAACGTGTTCCAGCAGCTCACGCGCGACCTGAACATGTCGAACGACGACTTCATCCGCACGACGAGCGACCGCCACAAGCAGTTCGCGCAGTGGCTATTCCAGCGCGCGCTGGACAACGGCGACGTGTACCTGGGCAACTACGAGGGCTGGTACAACGTGCGCGAAGAGACGTTCGTGACGGAGACCGAGGCGCAGATGACCGACTACAAGGACCCGACCACGGGCACGCCCTTCAAGAAGATGCAGGAGCAGTCGTACTTCTTCAAGATGTCCAAGTACCAGAAGCGGCTCGTGCAGCACTTCCACGACCACCCGGAGTTCCTGCAGCCCGAGGTGCGTCGCCAGGAGATCCTGCGCCGCCTGGAAGAGCCGCTGCAGGACCTCTCGGCCTCGCGCACGACCTTTTCGCACGGCATCCCGCTGCTGAACGACCCCAAGCACGTCATGTACGTGTGGTTCGACGCGCTCTCGAACTATCTCTCGGCGCTGGGCTACCCGGACAACGAGCGATCCAAGTTCTGGCCGGCCAGCGTGCACATCGTGGGCAAGGACATCACGTGGTTCCACTGCGTCATCTGGCCATGCATCCTCATGAGCTGCAACATCCCGCTGCCCAAGCGCGTGTTCGCCCACGGCTTCGTGAACGCCAAGGACGGCACGAAGATGAGCAAGTCGATCGGCAATGTCATTGATCCGTACGAGATGATCGACAAGTACGGCATTGACTCGTTCCGCTACTTCATCGTGCGCTCGACCCGCTACGGCCAGGACATGCCGTTCTCTGAGAACGATCTGATCAACATCCACAACTCGGAGCTGGCCGATACGCTGGGCAACCTGGTGCATCGCTCGGTGAATATTTGCAAGAAGTACGCTGGTGGTGTCGTGCCCGATGTGGCTGCCGATGCGCCGTTCGACGTCTACTCGTTGCTGCACGACTCGGAGATCGCGTACAAGGACTACTCGCTGCAGAACGCGGCGCTGGCGATCGTCAACGTGCTCAAGGAGACCAACAAGTACCTGACGGAGAAGGAGCCGTGGCACATGAAGACGGATGAGCCCCGTCTCGTGGTCGTGCGCACGTGTCTGGAAGCTATTTATGTGGTCGCGCACTACCTGAGCCCGCTCATGCCGGCCATCGCCGACAAGATCTTCGCCAAGCTCGGCACGTCGTCCGTTCATCTCACGGAACTGTCGCCGGACTACAACAACCTCAAGCCCGGTACCGAAGTCAGCGTGGGCGACATCCTGTTCCAGAAAGTGCTGACTGAAGAGGAGAAGGCGGCGGCCGAGGCCAAGGCCCTGGCGGTCGAGACAGCCAAGACCAAGCCGGCCAAGGCTGCGCCCGTGAAGGCTGAGGTGCCGCTGTTCGCGTCGCTGGACATTCGCGTGGGCGTGATCACCAAGGTGTGGAACCACCCAGACTCGGAGAAGCTCTACTGCGAGGAGATCGACGTGGGCGAGGACGAGCCCAAGCAGATCGGCTCGGGGCTGCGCGCGTTCTACTCGCTGGAGCAGATGCAGGGCCGCAAGGTGCTGGTACTGCTGAACCTCAAGCCGGCCAAGCTCGGCGGCTTCAAGTCGCACGGCATGGTGCTCTGCGCCTCGAACGAAGCGCACGACCGCGTGGAGTTCATTGAGCCGCCCGCCGACTCGGTTGTGGGCGAGCGCGTGTCTGTGACCACGGAGAAGGGCGAGCCGCTCTCGGCCGCGCAGCTCAAGAAGCAGAAGGTCTGGGAAAAGGCCGCGCCCGAGCTGCTCACGGACGCCGAGGGCCAGGCCACGTTCAAGGGCCAGGTCATCACCACCTCGGCCGGTGTCTGCCGCTCTGCGTCGCTCACGAACGCGCACATCAGTTAAGTGTCAGTTAAATACACCGCATCACTTCATTTTGACAAATTTATTTGGGTGGTGCACACCATGAAATTACTTTTGAGAGGTTGTTAATAAATATTTCAGCCAATCAGTGGAGGGTATTGAATTATCGCCAATATTTTGACTCGCAAGCGCAAATCCCCTCTTCGCGCGTTCATAATTTTATAACTTCAGAGCTGTACTTCACAAATACTGATACTACAATTAATTCCGCAGTAGTATACCATGTTGGGAAGTTTGTTGATTCTTTTTTTACAGACGAAATGGGCGGGAAAACAAACCCTCAGCCTTTTGTGTTCGCATTTCGGATCCCCATCCCAGACGGCGACAGTATGGTGGTCAGCCCCGCGCTGTCGTACATGGCGACACCGCGCGAGCGCACGGGCTCCGGTGGGGGCGGCAATAACAACAGCACGTTCTTCCGGGACCTGGGCAGCAGCCACGCGACCACGTCCGACCACTTTGGCTCCGTCGTGGACCAGCTGCACGCCGAGCAGAAGTCCACCATCGAGGCGCTGACCTGCCAGGTCGAGTTCTACCGCCAGCGCGAGGAGCGCCACAAGAAAGAGGCCGAGTCGCTGCGGCGGTACGTCTCGCAGACCAACAAAGGCGACGGCGAGGAGGCCCAGGCCGTGACGAAGCTCAGCCGCGAGAACCGGCTGCTGGGCGAAGAGGTCGACTCGCTGCGCAGCAAGTTCAACGCCAGCGAGAATGACAGGGCGCGACTGGAGCGGCAGAAGTTCGAGCTCGAGACCCAGCTCAAGGACGCGCGGCTGAGCCTCACGGGCTTCAGCCAAGCGGTCGAGCAGCTGGAGCTCAAGATGCAGCGCCGCGAGGCCGAGGTGCAGACCAAGTGCCTGGAGCTGGAGCAGGACCTGCGCGTGAAGGCCCAGGAGTGCGACCGGCTGATGGACGACAGCGCTCGCGCGCAGCAGACCATGATGAATCTGCAGACAACCAACGAGGAGAACGCGCGCCTGCGAAGCGAGCTGCAGGCCGTGAAGCAGTCCATGACCATGCAGCAGTCCGCGGCAGAGAGCTCGTCACGAGCCAAGATTGATTCGCTCCAGTCGCGTCTGGGCGAGATCGAGGCCAGCAAGACTCGACAGGATGCGTTCGTGCTGGAGCTGCAGCAGCAGCTGATCAACTGTCGTACTGATCTGGCGGCCGCCAAGGCTAATCTGGAGCAGAAATCTCGAGAAACCACGGACATCCAGGCCCAACTGCAGAACGCATCGGATCTGCTCGCTATGCGTGAGAAGTTGCTGACGTCCGACGATCGACTGCGCAAGGACCACGAGAATCAACGCCATGAGATGATGGCTCTGATCGCCACTCTGCAGCGCGAGAAGGACCGATTGCAGTCGGATCTCACTGCGGTCCAGTCGAGAGAAGAAACGCTGGCGAACGATCTGCGAACAGCCAAGTCTAGACTCGCTGTGAAGGACCAGAACGTTATTGTAGGTACGCTGCGCAGCGAGATCAAATCGTTAAAGGAGCGGCTGCGGCTGGAGTTCAAGCAAGAACAGGAGAGCTTCAAAAGTGAGAAGCAGTCGCTCGTGGAAGAACGCTCGTCATTACAGGATCGGCTGATGGACAAGGAGCAACTAGTCCATAGCCTGCAGAACGAGCTTTTGGAGCGAGGCAACGCGATCAAGAAAGCCAACCACGAGATGATGCAGTTGCGGGACGAGATCACGTACTTGGAACGAGAGCTGGAAAAGTCAAGAGTCAAGTACCGACAGCTAGAAGACTGCCGCTCGTCGCTCGCTGAGCAGTTGGACGATGGATTCAAGCAGTTGCTGCATGACGAAGGAACGGCTACGTCAGCTTACGAGCAGGTCGAAAAGCTGCGGCGGGAGCTGGGAGAAGTGCAGGCTCAAAGCAGCGCACTAGCTCTGCAGCACAAGACTGCCATGGAAGAGCTGGAACGTGTGAAGCAGAGCCGAACCAGTTCTACATCGCAGCTGAACGCTCAAATTGACGAGTTGTACCGTCAACTGCGAGCAAAAGAAGATGTGATTGGAGCCTTCAAGCGAACCGAAACTAAGCTGAGTGCCGTTGAGCAGGACAAGACCATGTGGCAGCAACGATTGAACGATGCACAAGCGGACGCAGATCGACGTGTGCGACTTGAAGCGAGGAAAGTGGAGCAGGTTCAGGAGCAAGTTAGTGCACTGGAGCAGGAGAAGAAGTTGCTTCTGATGCAGATTATGGGCCTGGAAAGTGAAAAGGAACAGTTCGCGCAACAAGTCCAAGCTTCAGAGATGGCGTCTCGACGAAGTGCGCTGGAGGCTGAATCGCTCAAGGACACGCAAACACGGCTACAGCAGGAGGTCGCCCGACTAGAAGACAGCTTGGCTCAAGCTTCGTCTTCAATGGACGATGCTCGGTTAGAGCGCGGCGCCCGTGAGAAGAAGTTGCTCAAGGAGCGGCAGCAGATGGAAGCTGAGATGGTCAAGTTGGTCGCGCGCATTGATGCTGCAGGCAAACGCAATGCTCAACTTGGAGACAAAGTCATCGCCTTGATGAAGCAGGCCAAGGTGGACGAGACCGACCTCGTGGCGTTGAGCAGCCAAGTGAAACACTACAAGCACAAGCTGAAGCAATGGGAAGAGCACTCTGACAAACGTCGTCAGCATTCCATCCGTGATATGGAATCTATGGATGATCTGAAGCAACAAGTCACCGAGCTGTCGTGTTTGAAGGACACCTACCAGACGGAGCTCAGCTCTCTGAATCAACTCGTGGATCAAACGCGTGCGGAAAAGGAGGTCGTTCAGAAGCAACGGGACGAAGCTGTGAAGCGCGTCAAGCTGCTGATGAAGTGCCAGGAGCAGATGAAAGCAACCGTTGAAGAGCACACAGCCGAGCTGGTTGAGGAAATTGAGTCAGTGCAAGACCAGTTGGAGAACGAGCGCAAGCGGTGCGCCGTGCTGCTGACCAACGAAAAGACGTTGCTGCGTGATCTACATGAGCGCAATGCGGCTGTGACCAAGTTGGAGCAGTCGCTGGAGCAGCATAAGCCCCATAACCATCACCACGCAGACCGCTCCAGCAGCCGACTCAGCTCCAGTAGCAGCTTGACGACCACTGCGAGCACAGTCAGCCCCAACGCAGTGAAGACGCCGCGCGCGTCGTCCAGGGAGTCAAGATCATTATCGCATCATCTTCCACAGCAACAGCGACGTCATTCTGGGCGCAAATCAAGCGACCGCCCTGCGTCGCAGGAGTTGGACCAGCTCTTGAGCAATCTCGAGCGCATCTCGGAGTTTTCGTCAAGGCAGCAGCAGCAACAACACTTTGGTGTCCACTAAGCGTGAATGTTGTCTGTGAACTAGTCTGCGTTGCAACAAATGTAAATAGTACAGTAGTAGCCATGAGTAGGATAATTTACAAGGCTGGAAGTATTGACCACGCTCTCAAAGATTGACTAGAACACTGGTGCTTGGGCGATTGAAGTGGGATCTGTTGTGCTGTTGTAACAGGCCTTGAGCGCGGCGCTGTACCAAACCTATGCATAAGCATGCAAATGCCATTTGTTTGGAGCTCTCACGGATAGATTTGATGGCTCGCACCAGGCCTCGATCGCGTACACACGTTACTGTTCTGCTCTATGTCTGCATCACTGGAGTGACGCACGCGCCCACTTGAATCCTGAATGGCGTCACTGGACTGTACCTACCTCCAAAATTTAGCGGGCCCTCTAAAATTTGGATCTATCGGGGAGGACTGTCAAGTGTAGGGACATACGAAATGTCAAAATTTCAAATTTAGTTTGTGGAGGGTTCACACGACGTGACAACAACTAAGAAATAGCCCAGAAATAGCCTCGAAATGCACAAATCAATCAAACTATATTCTAACCAATCAGAGAGATCCGTGATCATAATGTGTCAAAGCTAGCCCCAACCTCGCGTCGATTCGGTCGACGAAATGATCTTGAGTCTGGCGACGACAGCTTTAGCACGACGCTTCTTCTCCGTACGACTCTTTGGTCTGACGCCGCAACTATTCTCTCGGTATTGGTTGTGACTCTTGGATCCATCTTCTTGTAGCATAGTAAAAACCGGCTGATTTCCCAAAGATTTATAAAGATAAGTTGCATTTGGTATCAGTATTGTACCTTTTTGTATTGTAAACATCGGCTGGCTGGGTAGGGTTAAAATTAACCAAAGTAGAGTCCAGTATTAGGGTGTCGGATGTGCGTCGAGAGAGCGATCCAAAGAGCGAAACAAGCTGAAGAGGGAGGGGGATCATTATTTTAACTCGCCCCACGGACGCGCTCTCTCTATCGTCCGTACGACTCCGTCCGCTTGTGCCATCCGCCTCTTTGCGTACCCCCCAAACTGCAACAGTAGCGCTTCGCCAACATGACCGAGTGGATCGATGAGCAGGCCGCCGAGTACACCGACCTGGTCGGCAGCTTCGTCGAGTCCGTCGTCGACGAGGAGACGGATAAGATGATCGAGTACCAGCTCATCTGGGAAGGTGGAGACCTCGGTGTGGCGCTCACAAGCCTCGAAGGTGCGCCCACGGGCGTGTCCGTGAGTCGTGTGACTGGCAAGGGCTTCCCCTTCGGTATCAAGAACGTTGGGCCGGGCGATATCCTGCTCTCGATCAACATGCGCGACACGACCAAGCTCACGCTGGACCAGGTCGTGGGCTATCTGCAGGAGTGTGACCTGCCGGCCACGCTGCGGTTCAAGAAGATGTCGCCCGACCTCGACCGCGATTCGGCCAACAAGCTGGCTGTACCCCGTGCGAGCAACTATGTGATCACAAGCGGACCACCGGCCACAGGTCCCACGAGTCCGCAGGGCTCGGCTCCACCTGGTCAGCGAGCCTCGTACAAGGCACCCCCACCGTCGGCAACAAATGTGGCCGCACCTGCAAGTGGTCGTCCGTCGCAGAACCGCCCCAAGTACGATGGCGCCACGGGTAAGCTGATCGTGGACCCGGATTCGCTCCCTGTGGCCCCCGGCCCCAGCGGCATGAAGGCGCCACCGCCGGCGGCCGTGCGCCAATCGGCTTCAACCAAGACGGTGGGCACACAACAGAAGCACCAGCAGCAGCGCCGCCAGTCGCAGCCGCATGACACGCGGCAGTCGCGCACGCACAGCGTGACGTACGAGACCCCGTTGGTGCCGGCGGCCCACGCCAAGAACCAGCAAGAGCAGGCGAAGCTGATGCAACAGAAGAAGACCGAGCAGGTCACGGCCAGCGTGGAAAACCTGATTTTTGAAGACGAAGAAGATGAGGAAGAAGAAGAGGAAGTCAAGCCTGTGCCTGTGGCCGCTGCTCCTGTTGTGGCCGCAGCGCCTGTTGTGGCCGCAGCGCCTGTTGTGGCTCCACCGCGTGATTCTTATGGCGAGGAAGACAGCGACCGCGACTCGTGGCGCAGCGACAGCCTCATGTCGGACGAAGGTGCCATGGCCGCGGCCACTGCGGCCGGTGCCGCCCGCGCCAGCAGTGCGTTCTTCCTGCCGGAGCGGCCGCAGAACCCGCGCATGGACCGTCAGGACAGCAACGCCAGTGTGGCCATGCTGGGCCACTTCTCGACCCAGACGGACGAGATGGCGATCATGCCGGAGCAGTCGGAGGCCATGGGCATCGGCATTGTGGACGACGTGACCGAGTTCCGCGACTCGGACGACAGCTACACGCCCATGCACCACCAGCAGAAGCCGCCGCAGCCCGCAGCACAGCACCCCAAGCCGGTGCTGCACAGCGAGATGCCGCGCGACTCGGTGCGCATGACCATGGACGGCGGCTACCGCGAGCCCATGATGAACAGCCAGCCCATCGGCACGCTGCACGAGCTGTGCACCAAGGGCAAGCTGCGCGACGTGGTGCAGCTGCTGCGTGTGGACGGCCCCGACGGCCTGATCGAGCGCGAGGCCAACCACGGCCAGACGTGCCTGCATCTGGCCGTCAAGAGCGGCAATGTGCAGCTGGTGAAGCTCATCCTGGACCAGTACAAGGAGATCGACGAGCTGATCAACATGGAGGACGACAAGGGCAACACGGCGCTACACTTTGCGGCCACTAAGACGCCGGCCATGGTCCACGTGCTGCTCGAGACGGGCGCGGCCGCCAACGTCAAGAACTCGCGCAAGCTCACGCCGCTGATCATCTCGGTCATCACGTCGCGCGACGACAACATCATCATCCCGCGCATGCTGCTCAAGTACGGCGCCAACCCAAACGACATGCACGACAGCCACACGGTGATCCACACGGCCGTGGGCAGCGGGCTGCTCAAGATCGCCGGCGCGCTGGTCAAGGCCGGCGCCAAGCTGGACGTCGAAGACTCGGAGGGCAAGAACATCTTTGAGAAGCTCAACCGGCCGTCCACCAAGTTCCTGCTGTCGCACATCTACTTCCCGCCTACGTACATCACGGAGAAGGAGCGCCAGGCCTGCATGCTGTGCCAGAAGAAGATCAAGTTTGGCCACCGCAAGGTGAACTGCACACACTGCGGCCGCTACTGCTGCGGCGAGTGCTGCGCGCTCACGGTCGAGATGTACAAGTTCCCCATGGGCTTTCCCGGCCGGCTGCTGCGCGGCGCCGCCGTGCACGACCAGAAGAAGGTGTGCAAGACGTGCTACGCCGTGTTCAAGGAGCGCGAGGCCGACCCGAACGCCAACAAGGAAGGCTCGGGCTTTATGAGCCGCATCATCGGCGTCGAGTGGGACGAGGTGAACCCGAACAAGCTGATGACGACGCGCGGCCCCGGGCGACGCGGCGAGAAGGAGTAGAGAGAGAGACCGTAAGCCTCCGTTGCATGTGCCCTTCCATAGACCACCACCATTTAAACGATCTTTGATGGGCACACAATGCGGCGACCTTGCTTGACAGGTGTACCAGTCTCTGCGTGACCAAAAGTGGTACAGCGGTAGATGGTACCGTCTCTCGGTAGGTACAACTGCACAATCGACTGCGATTGGCTGATATTCCAACCAGACTGACGTCTGGGCATTACGTCACGCGGAGGCTCCCTCTCTCCAAGACACACATCGTACGCCAGCGGTCGATGGATCGTCGTCTCACGTCGCGCCAATGCGACGAACGCGCGAGCAGGCGACAATCCCGCGCAAGCGATTGATTGGGTGGAACAATAGAGAAATACGCCGCCGTGGGGCCAGCTGCGCGCTGTACGCTTGTGCTTGATGTTCAGCCGACCGCATCCCACTCTGGTTCTTTGATGTTCCACACATGACAACGCCGCATGTCGCCCAATGTATGTCGCACTTTAGGTTCAAAAATTTAAAAAGAACGGCCATTTTCAACCAATCACAGGACGACGAGCACGCAGACACGCAAACATGAACAACATCTTGGTCCCCGTGCCACGCTTCTCTTCGTTCTCGAAGCACGCGTCGCATGCCGTCGGGCAACAGCAGCACTAAGGCGGCGTCCATTGGGGGGATCGACCTTGGCCCATGGCCAATTCCCACGTAGTGAGACCCGCCCACACTCAGAGCAGCTACATATGCAGCATCCAGCCATGGAGAATCCAGCAGGCAGGCCAGAGCCAGCGATTAGGTCGTGCGTTCGGCCGAATCTCTCCTCTCTCTCTCTCTCTGGGTTTTAATCCCTGTCCTCTGATTGGCTGAAATGTCGCTTTTATGCCGTTGGGGAGTCAGTTGAGGGCCATGTTGTTGTTGTGGTTTTGTGGCAACCAGAAGCAGAAGAAGCGGCTGAGGCACAAGCAAAGCGCAGCGGAAGACCCCATCGCATCCTCTGCTCTCTCGCTCTCTTTGACCCAGAGATTTCTGCCAGCGGATTCCGCCTCTCGCCTCCTTCTGCTCCCTTCGTCCTCCCTCTCCCCCTCCCTCCTTCAGTCATGGCGCCCAACACCAGTCGAGTCGGAGGCAGCGTCTGCATCGCGGAAGAGAGCGCTGTCGCGCCCTCGTTTGACAACGTGCTCAGCGCGCCCGTCACGGCCAAGCGCGAGCACGCCATCCTGTTCTTTGACTGGGGTGAGTCCGCATTCCCAATCCCCAGTGCGGAGACCACCGAGTCTCACGTGATGGCCCTTGTTTGTCTCCGTTAGATGACACGCTCATGGCATCTTCTGCGATCGCCAAGGCCGGTCTGTGCCCAAAGTACGTGAACGAGAAGCCTGTGATCCCGGCCGACGTGCTGGAGGAGCTGCAGCAGCTCGAGGACGTGGTCGTGCAGCTGCTGCAGTCCGCAATGAGCTACGGCCGTGTGGTGATCGTGACGGCGGCCGAGGCCGGCTGGGTCGAGCTCTCGGCCTCGCTGTTCATGCCCAAGGTCGTGCCGTTCCTGAACACGCACATCAAGATCGTGTCGGCACGCTCGACGTACGAGTACCTGTACCCGGACTGCCCGCGCCGCTGGAAGATCGAGGCCTTTAACCACGAGGTGTTCCCTGTCTGGGAGAGCTACGACGAGGAGAGCGCGATCCCGCAGCACATTATCTCGCTCGGCGACGGCCCCACGGAGCGCGAGGCGCTGATCAACGTCAAGATGCAGGCCATGGACGCGTGCCACGGCAAGTCCATGAAGTTCATCGCGTACCCCAAGATCCACGAGTTGCGGCTCGAGGTGGAGCTCATCCTGGCCAACATGGAGCACCTGTGCACGCACGAGGGCGACCTGGACCTGCAGATCACGTGGGAAATGCTCAACGCATGAGCGCCCAACCCCCATTTACCACTACCGATAGACGCCCCAAGAAAAGACTGAAGAACCCATATACATGCATATATACCGCACTGGACCGATGAAGCCCAGTGGTGAAGAGAGAAGGAAGAAGACCGCCGGACTAGCGCCACAAGCATCACGACATGGAAGCTTGGGGACGCGCGTCCGGCCGGAAGGGATGATGACGATGAGAGGAGCAACAGGCTGCTCTTGCGTGTGTATGTGACTTGTGCATTTTGTGTAAAGTATGAAGACCCGAAAGAAAAAACATGATAATTTATGTATCCATCCGCCTCAGTCCGAGTAGAAGCCGAAGACCACACACGTGGCGCACAGGTGTTGCTGCAGAGAGAGAGCAGAGGCGTGAGCTGCGGGCACAGAGAGAGAGAGCGCGGGCTCATACGTACGCTGTTGAATACGGCCGAGGCGTGGTTGTCGTGGTCGTTGTCCCAGAGGCAGCGGGAGGTGATGCGGACGTCCTGCAGCTTCTGCTGGCCGATGAACGTCTGCACCACGATCTTGTACCGCGGGAAGTGGCATTCGGCGTGGATGCGCGCGCGCACGGCCTCGGCGACGGTCGTGCACCAGCCGCGGCAGTCGCTCTCGTCGTACTCCTTGCCGTCCAGCTCGCTCGAGAGGCACTCAGCGATGATCTTGCAGATCTTTTTCCGGCGGAAACTGCAGCAAGGAAGGATCGCATTAGAGAGAGGCGCTCAATGCGGGGGGATTGGCTCGGTGTTAGCACTTCGCTACCGCTCGTCCTCGGTGGGCTCCATGATGTACGTGGGCATCACGACTCGGATGACCTGGCTGCCGCGGCCGCTGACCGCCACATCGGTCTCCGCCATGGCTGTCTTGTTTGAGACTGAGAGAAGACTGTTCCAAGCAGTCGCGTTTAAAGCGACGCAAGATCCAGACACAGAGACAAGGGAGATCGATTGGGGCCGATGGGACATCCAGAACAACGTCATGTTTCTTCACATATTTGTTTTCATTTGGCATATTCGTTGGCTAATTGGCTGGCGTTCGTCCCTTTGCAGCTCTTCCCTCCCAAGCGCAAACGGAAGCAACACGCGTTGAACCCGCACTCCCCCCCACGACACACATGCCACAAGGGGAGATCCATCGCTGGCCTAGCCAAAAGACCGATGAACGAGCTGTGAGCTGGAAGATAGGCAGGACGATCGCGGGACCAGCGGGCACGGGCGCACTCAGGCAATCTACTGGGCCGTGAGCGCGGAGACCATGGCCTGGTGGATGTCAAAGCCGATCTGGGCCTCGAGCTTTTCGGCCGAGCCTTCGGCGGCCGAGGCGAGCGCGGCCTTGTACTTGTTCAGGCCGGCCTCGGCGGCCGTGGCGTCAATGTCCTCGACCTTGACGAGCTCGACGCAGGCAATGTCCGTGACCGAGTTGGCGTGCGTGAGAGCGAAGCCGCCGGCCGTGAAGAAGCTCTGCACCTCGCGCTCGCGCTCGACGTGGACCTTGATGACGCCGGGCTTGAGCTGTGCGATGATGGGCGTGTGGCCGGCCGTGACACCGTACTCGCCCACGAGGCCGGGGATCTGGACCAGGTCCACCTGCGCGCCCTTGAAGAAGGACTGGTAGGGCGTGTTCAGGTTCAGCGTCACCTTGGTGGCCGTGGCAGCCGACGCATCGGAGGACGCGAAGCGGCGCGCGGTCTGGCGCAGCGAGCGCGCAACGAGGCGGGACGACGTGGACAGCATGATAGAAGCTTTAGAGACGACGGTGTGTGGCGAGGACGCAAGGGGGAGCGAGGGCACGCGCCGCCCCCAACGAGCGGCGCCAGTGATTGGGGAGTAATTACGCTGGTCAGGGTTAGACGTCCTAGCTTTACGGATTGGGTAGAAAAAGGTCAGGAACGGGCCTGGAATTAGGTGTAATTGATGTGGTGCATTAGGACACCCTAGAGCTTCTGGGCAGATAATGGAGGTGGGGTCAATGGGATTGGAGACAAATGGATGTATAGAGATGTAGTATGAATTTCCATTGAGGGAATTAAAAGCTATAGACTACACGATGATGAAAAGATTGAAAGGCGGACGCGAGAGTTGTTGCCTCGCGGTGAAGCAAGGCTCTTCCGACCGACCGATCCAGCTTCATGTCCATTCGTTGGTACTGAAAAAAAGAAACGCACGGGCTCTTATATCTTCGTGGTAACTTGCGCAGGAGGAAGACGCACGCTGATGCAATCGCGCGATGCGCCGCTCTGCTGGGTCTACCATGAAGTGAATGCGTTTACTTCTTCTTGTGGTGCGAGCCCTGGCCGGATCTGTCCATGGACGCCTCACGCAGAGCTTCGGCCTCCTTGACGACAGCTTCCTTGTCAAAGGGAGCCTTCGGGTGCTTGTTCACGTAGTGGGCCTCGAAACTCTTGATATCAGGCGACGCACTCTGCAATACATACGCAGAACGCCAGATGAGTAAGCAGGTATGATCCCCAAGCCACCTGATCGCTCCAGCTATGATGGACGTACCATGCAGATCTTGCAGGTGAAGTTGAGCTTGGCCTGCACGCGCGTGCTGATGCCGGAGTTACCGCCGCCCTTGTTCTTCTGGTTCTGCTTGTCCGCCAGCTCCTTGGCCGTGTGCTTCTGGAATTTCGCCTTGCCGCCCATGACCAACCTGTTGTTCTCCTGAGTGTTTGAGAAGTTTCGCCCACGAAGCTCAACCCATCCAGCCAGACGTCCTCGTTCGGGCCAATCAAGTCCCAGTCGGTCCCGGGCCCGGTTCACCCCAGCTGCGACGCACTGGAACCGGTCCCACCTGATAATCCTCATCTGATAATGGTCGGGAGTCAGAACCTACTAACCGGTTAGTTAGTCGACCAGCCAGAATGGAAGTTGGGTGATTGGGATGGTGAGCATTGTCATTCTTCAAGTGGCCGAGCAAGGGAAACGCAAGCAGAGAGCGATGGTCAAGATCGTGCCCGGCAGCGACGGCAAGCCGCTCAACGTGCTCGAGTTCGAGGAGTACGCCAAGGAGTACCTGCCCAAGAACGCCTTCGACTACTACGCGTCCGGCGCCGATGACATGCACACGCTGCGCGAGAACCGCGAGGCCTTCAAGCGGCTCGTGCTGCGGCCGCGCGTGCTGCGCGACGTGTCCAACATGGACATCAGCACCACCGTGCTGGGCCAGCGCATCGCCACGCCGGTCTGCATCTCGCCCTCAGCCATGCAGCGCATGGCGCACCCGATCGGTGAAGTCGGCACGGCCGGCGCGGCCAGCAAGACCGGCACGTGCATGATCCTGAGCACCATCTCGACCACGAGCATTGAGGTGCGCGCTCGTATAGTACTTGGCTGGTGTACATCGCATAGGGATACTGATTAGGGTCTTTGTTTAGGATGTCGCGGCGGCGAATGGCGACGGCCTGCGCTGGTACCAGCTCTACGTCTTCAAGGACCGAGGTAATGGCGCAACCTGTGGTTGCAACCATGGCGATGAATACGTTCTAACTGGAGTGAACTGTAGACATCACGCGCAAGCTTGTGAAGCGCGCCGAGCTGGCTGGGTACAAGGCGATCGTACTGACGGTCGACACGCCACTGCTCGGCCATCGCGAGCCGGACGTGCGCAATAAGTTTGCCATGCCGAGCCATCTGATGCTGGCCAACTTCGCCAGTATTGGCGGAGAGCACGCGCACGGCGTGCGGAGTCTGGAAGACTCCGGTCTCGCGCACTACGTCAGCACGCTGTTCGACCTGACGCTCAACTGGAAGGACGTGCAGTGGCTCAAGAGCATCACCAAGCTGCCGATCGTGGTCAAGGGTATTCTCACGGGTGAAGACGCTGAGCTCGCGGTTGAAATGGGCTGCGACGGCATCATGGTCTCGAATCACGGCGCTCGCCAGCTCGATGGCGTGTCGGCCACGATCGATGCTCTGGAAGAAGTCGTGCACGCTGTCAAGGGCCGTGCCGAGGTGTACCTCGATGGCGGCATCCGTCGCGGCACCGATGTCTTCAAGGTAAGAAGGCTCTCTCTACCTCAGGTTACTTTGGGTCTGACAATTGTTCTGTGACTGGTATAGGCTCTTGCTCTGGGTGCGCGTGCGGTGTTCCTCGGTCGCCCAGTGCTCTGGGGCCTTGCTCACAGTGTACGTGGCTTTATCACACTGCTCTGTCCATTGAGTTTCGCATTAATGACTCTTGTGGCTGTTATTGATTCTTTCTAGGGCGAGGAAGGCGTGCTGAGCGTACTGAACATCCTGAATGAGGAGTTGAAGCACGCCATGCTCTTTTCCGGCACGGCTCGACTGGCGGATATCAGGTGCGCACTTTACCCAGCAAAAGATACCTACACGTTGCCCCATCTCACACCCGTCATGTGTTGACAGTCCTAAGTACGTCCGTCGCCAGCTTCCATCCAGCCTCTAGGTTCGCTTCTGGTTTTATAGGTCAACCTACAAATCTGTCCAAATCTGAGTTAAAACCATAGGTAAAAATGGCTATTTTCAACCAATCCAACACATCCCTTCATCTCAATTTCCTCCAATCACAGACACTCGATCCAACTTTGGCTGCTTCATTTGCGGCAAGTGAAGATGGAAGGCAAGACGCTCAAGGGCTGGCGCGTGGGCAAGAAGCTGGGCTCTGGCGCTTGCAGCGACGTGTACGCAGGTCTGTGCATGAGCTCGTCGAACTGCTGACTCTCAGGCGCATCCGCTCATGGTGCTTTCATATCCCAGTCGAGCCTGCAGACAGCAAGAGCCGCGATGCGCGGCGCTACGTGATGAAGGTGTCGCCCGTGCCGGCTCTTCCAGCCACCAAGGCCAAGAAGAAGCGCAAGAAGACGCCGGCCGAGCGCAACGCCGACGCGCTCTACGCGGAGCATCTGCTGTACCAGTCGCACCTGCGCGACCATCCTGGCCTGCCTGCGCTGCCGGCCACCGGCGCCTACGGCGAAGACCAGGTGAGTGCGCTGCAGGGCTCCTGCCAAGATGATACTCCTACTAAAGCTGCTGAGCGTTGCAGGGCTTCCGCTTCCTGGTGATTGAGCGCTTGGGCCGGACGCTGGGCGATGTGGTGAGCGAGCACGGGGCGATCCCTTCGCCCACGGCCGCCAGACTCGGCCTGGAGATTGTACGTGGCAGCAGTGGCATCTCTTGCATGAAGCTGATGCTGTGGGGATTGACACCATCGTTACGCTTCAGCTGGAGACGCTCAAGCACATCCACAGCAAGAACATCGTGTACGTGGACGTCAAGCCCGACAACTTCATGCTGGACGCCTCCAAGGAGAGCAAGGTTGGTGCATCCCCAAGCTAGGCCTCTTTGCTCATGAAAGCCAGGCGACTGATCGAGACTGGCAACTATGCAGATCTACTGCGTGGACTTCGGCATCTCGGAGCGGTACGTCATGGCCACGGGCAAACACAAGGACTACAGAGTCGGCGCTGTGGTGGGGACCCCCACGTTCTTGAGCTTGAACTGCCACAACGGAGCGAGTGAGTGAGATTTATTGCAGCTGCCCTCCTGGCTGTTGCTTGCTTACTTATGAGTCTATTGCATTTGTAGCGGCCAGTCGCCGGGATGATCTCGAGGCGCTGCTGAATGTGCTCGTCTACGCCATTCGAGGCAATCTGCCCTGGGAGAACGCGAAAAGCGACCAGGAAGGAGCCAAGATCAAGAAGGACACGCCCGTGCAGGCTCTCTGTCGCTCGTTGCCAAAGGAGTGGGCTGAGCTCTTGACCAAAATACGGGCCTGTGGCTTTGATGAGAAGCCCGACTACGACTATTTCACCCAGCGCCTGAAGAAGCTGGGTGGAGTTCTTGGATCTTCCGCACCCTTTGACTGGGGAAATGCCGGTAAACACGCGGTAAGATGATGCAATACGCAGAACTGTGGGTTGCTATTCGGCTCTGTGTGCTGTGGAGTAACTAAATGCCTTACGAACGATAGACCGAAGAGACTGCGACTGCAGCTTCGCCAGCGAAGAGTCCAGCCAAGAGCCCGACCAAGAAACGTGCACGAGCGAGCGATGGAGTCAAAGCAAGTAAAGCCCCCGCTGCCGATAAGGCCCGCGATGGCAAAAAGGCAGCGACTTCAAAGGCGAAAAAGGAGGAGGAAGACGACGAAGTAGAGTTTGTGGGTGAAGTCGCTGCTGATCCGCACCGTCGCCAGAAAGCGGCAGCCAAGGCGGTGATGGGTGCAGCTGCAGCCAGAGCTGCTGCCAACCAGGCATCGAACCCATCTGGACGCTACAACTTGCGCTCATCACAGTAAATAAGGTGTACAGCGTGTGGCCAGCTAACTACCATTCTCTGATCGATTCTAATTCACTTCAAATTTCTTCTAGCTGTATTATTAATTCCACTGCATGTTGATAGGACTCTGCATACCCAGCTATTAGCGCTTCGCCTCTGCGACCCAAACGCGGAGTTGATGACTGAGTCGACGTCGCTGGTTCGGCGGAAGGCGGAACCGAAGCCATTCGACTGTAGTTCCAGCTTTCACGCCGAGATCAAAGCGTGTGGGCTCTGTCAGCGTCTCCTCCACAGCTTGGATCGCAAGCAGCGCCGTTTTCGCCAGCACTGTCTGCTTGGTCTCGCCGCACTCACCAATCACATACAAAAATTGCTTGGACACCAGCACCGTGACCAACACAAACGGCAGGCTCTCGTCGTCTGCCAGCAGTACTTCGCTAATTGCGTCCTCTTGCCGCTGTTCGGGCGTCGCAAAGTGTAAATCGCCGATATCGCCGGCCAGGATACTCTCGCTTGGATCAACCCAGCCGCCATGCGCGTATGCGATATCGCCCACAGGATCGGAGAGTACTTTGAGTTTGTACCGGAGGATTTCATTTGGCTGGGCGCCGAAGCGGGAGGTGATGGAATCCGTCGGCATGCGATCATAGCCCATGCCGCTTCCGTACAGGAGTCCGTCCGACGCCATGGAGACTAGAGACGCCATGCCTCCCATTGGCCGAGCGAAAATGCCCACCAAGCCCATGCCGACACCACCCGCGACGTCTCGAACACCTGGATCGTAACCTTGAAGCTTGCGCTCTTTGTAAATGGCCATTGGCGTAGTGACCACGCCTGTAGCTGCTCCAACAACGCTCGACCCTAATGACCCAAGGCCGTTCGCGAGAGCAGACGAAAGCTGAGTCGGTCGCACGTAATGGCGCTTCTGCAATTGCTCGGACGGAAGAGTCAGCTGCTCCATCGTGCGAGATATGGAGTACGAAAAACCAGAGATGGATGTCAATACAGCGGTGCTTGTATGTCCCACGAACGAAAAGACGCCGCCGAAGACGCCCTTGGTCATTGTCCACGGGTTGTAGCCGTCCCTGGCTGCTGTCAATGGAATTTCAAACAGATCACGGACTCCAGTGCTCACATTTCGGAAGAATCCCCTGGAATAGCATCAACACAGGAAAGAGTTAGTGACCTCGTTATATGAATGAGCAACCAGCCGCCGCATGACTTACGCTGGATTTCCGATGATGTTGAGTGACATCAGTAGCATTGGAGAGCGCACAATTGCATCTGCCACATAATCAGCCGCGAGGTCCTTGTACAATTGGTCGGCAAATGCATACACTTCTCGCATTTTACGTGTGCCGAATCGCAACGGAGTTCCATCAAAGCTGTTCAGAACAGGGATCGAGACTCGCGCTGTGACCGTGACCTCGAGCTCGCTGATTTCAAAGTATTCGATGTATACTTTTCGCTGGCGGGAAACAGCCATGGCTCTGTGAGCATCTGCGATCCAGTCGGTTTGAGAAGGCGCGCGATGGCATCGATCGGATGACTCGAACGCCTTAGAATAGTGCGCCCCAGACAGAGCATCAATCAACGGCCTCGAGAATGCTTGAATGTACGAAAGGATCGCATCTTCAATCTGTACACGGTACAAGCGTCAATAATTCCAGGTCATTGGGGGGATACTCATACGCACAGCTTACCTGTAAAACCGCCGGCGCAACTTGAATCTCAACGCTGTGGAAATACGCTGGAATCACGTCGCGCTGCCATGTATCCGTGTAAATAATCCGTCCAAGGATACACTTGTCGCGGTTTCTTGGCATCTTCTTGTCAAGCAAGCTTTCAAGAAGATCATTCAGGTCATCATGCTGCCACATCGGATCTAATTGAAGCAGGCCCTGCTTGGTGCGGCTGATTTCGTTCCTCGAGAAACTCAGCAGCACTGGAAAGTTGCAATCTTGAAGAAAATGGTCCACTTCGAGATCTTCGACCGCAACAAACAGCGTACTATACGCTTTGATGTAGGAGAGATAGCCTAATCGATCGTTGTTCCGGGACGATTCAGGAGCATCCGCTGATGTCGATAGGACCACGGTCATCGCTTTCGAAGAAATGCGAAGAATTTCTGGATATATAATAAGCCCACGCTCATCGCGCACTGGATCATGCTCATCACAAAAGTGGAGCCGCAGCTCTTCGACGGCAAAAGCAATGTTCGTAAACCCTGGACGGATCTGTTTCGATGATTGACTCGGCAAACTGATTGAAGGCGTGCATGCCTGTTGAGTTTCTGCGGTCGGGTCTTCCAAGCAGGAAATGGATACGTGCCATGTACCCGCGCGACAAAAAATCATCACGAGAAATGTTGGTTTTGGCTCGATGCCCTGGTTTTCATCCTTCTGGAACGATGCAAACTGAATGCCTGCCACTTGCCACAATGTGTTTGACCAGCCAAATTTCGGAGACCCAATCTGGAAGCGAACAGTTGAGCTTTCTGTTGGATCATTCAGTGCATCTCTTGGAGACACTGCTGACATTTGAAGCCATTCAGCAAAGGCTAATTTCTCGCTAGTTCCATGAGAGCTGATACCACTGCTTGGCAAAGTCGCGTATTGTCCAGAAACCTGTAGCGAATAGAGTTTTAGAAACAATGTCACATCCAGGTTATAAATATTAGTGTCGTACCTGCATATCCCAATCATACTCCATGTAATGATGGCCACCAACAGACTCTGGAAACGATGGCGACGACACTACTCTTAATCCCATCGCTTGCTGCCACTGATTGTGAATAACCACTGATGGTTGACAATCAATAAAAAACATGATCTGAATGCTGTTGCTTGTCCGAGCGATAGTATATGTCAGCATTTTGTGTTTGTGTCTTGAATTTCGAATCAAAATTCGTCGGCGCTGAGCTAGAGTAGACGGAGACGGATAAACCGGTCGAGTATTTGCGATGTCCAAACGCTGATTTGTATCAACTTGGTGGTCGGAGTCAGTGTTCGCCAGCAAATCTGGAAGTGCCACAATGATATCTTCGCTCCAATCGTAGCCTTCATCAAGAGTGATTCGAAAAGAGCACGACGTCTTGTACATAGTTCTTTCGCCTGGACCTTGCTCATTTACCTGTGCTCCTCGTCTCGAAAAAGTAGACGTTAACCAAGACGATACACCGTCGCGAAGACTCCGACGCTTGGTGCTTTTAACCACACAAACGGGTGCACACCACGCTTCATCCTTGCATGAAATCACCTACACAGCAAATGTCAAACCTTGCAGCGATAATTGAAACTTGCTGGACATTGCGAGATCGGATTACCTCAGGGGCTCTTTCAGACTCCAGTGTACTTCCAGCGCTATCTGTAGCAACTATTTTCAAGCGTGCTTCCTGCAAGCGACAACAAAATCATGAGTCTGGCATGTCTAAAGTGATGCTAACGTAGTCGAATAACGCACCGTTGCGTTCAAAACTACAACCAACGGTCGGATAAACAGCCGTATAGTTCCATCGATATTCTCCAACGATATGGAATATGCTGGGACGATATTTGTATCACATTTTTCTCTCTTCGTCAGGATAAATGATTTCGTGTCGCCCATCAATGATAACGAGATTTTAGGTGACCAATCAATATCTTCGTCAGATGCGATACTGTCGTTGGGCGGCATCTTTGACGAAAGCCCGACCGTGAAAATTGCATCTTTCCCGCTTGTTGGGTAGCACATAGATCGTTCCTGTCCGGCATTAGCCCGAAGAACAGACATCGGATTTCCACCAGACTCATTCATTTTAACGAATAAGTCAGACGAGCTCAGATTGAACACACGAACTGCGTTCTCCGCACGAATCCATATCGTGGGCCTTGTACTTTTCGCCAAAGATCGCCCCACAGTGATCCGAAGAGATCCAAAATCGTGCGTTGTCTCTTCGAATTTGTTGTCCTTGCTGCAAAGGAGAACGAATTCGTACGAAGCAGGATCTTCGTTGATTGATTTTCCTTGATGATGCACTTGAATCCTTGTGGGCTGGAATGGATTAATTGCTGAAAGGAATGCTGCTTCTCCTGGCACAATATCCAGTTGAAGCGTCTTGAGATCCTGAAAACAAAACATGTTTAGCCATTGTCCAATGTAGAAAACCTTAACAGTTAATACTTACCATTGGAGTAAATGTGAACGATAGAGGCGCATCAGTATTGTTTTGCGTCGCAAGTGCAGGCCATAATGATACCTCGATCCACGTGTAACGCCGCGCAATATATGGTCGAAGCGGGTCAAAATCATTTGGCAGAATCGTTTTGCATTCTGCACGTCTTGCCTCCGTCCACGCGTAACGCTGCGGCGTCCCATCACCAGACTTGAAAGAAACAAATTCTCGTTGAAGGTGCAAACTATTGATTTTTTCGTCATCTCCATCAATTTTGCGAGCTTTCACCAGATCAAACTCAGCTGGAAGATTCTCCATATGTAAGCCCTTACTCCAAGATTTGTCGTTGATGCTGAAGCAAACGCGAGAAATTTCCTTTTGAGTGACATAACAAGAGTTGTCGGGCCCATGCTGCGTTCGAAGTGTACATGACTCGCACTGCGAAATGATGCAATTCGAGTGCGACATTTCTGTGGACAATTGTGCAAAATCAAGCTTTGTTTCTCGTTTGTCAGACGCAAAACAACGAGTGTCGTCGTTTAGCTTCATGCGTGCTGGAAAATCGCAATAGTTTCGGAATACTAACGACCCTCGAAGTGTCACCACTGTTTGAAGTCCATTCAGCTCGACGCAAATCCATAAAAAGCCAAAATTTCGGAAATATCGTCCAGTAACCCCATTGTCTTTGATTCTGCATGGATCTGACCATCTTGGTTCCGAAGGCGCATTTTTATCATCAGTAGTAATCAAAAACTCTTCAAGCGCGAATTGGAGGTGATAATACGGACTTGTTGCGAGCGTAAGCCAACTGTAGGCCATACTCTCATCAGCCAAAAGCTTCAGATTCTCGTATGTTCCCTCTTGACGGAACCACAGGTTTACACCGGTTTCATTGACGACTAGAATCCGCATTCTTGAAATATTGTGATCTGTATTTGGCGCACATTCGGTCACAAGGGGCACATCAGCAGTTCGCGGGGATATAATTTGCATCACATTGGCCAAAACTAACGTGGAAGTTTGATTGAGATACACTGCCATCGGTCCAACCACTGTAGAAATTCCCACCCCAGAAGACGCGGAGTTGAGCATGCAGTGAAGATTAACGCTGGGTATGACCGATACTGTCAGTAGTTGCACCACATTCTCTAAATACACTTGCAACGTAGTCGAGATAACAAGTTCGATGGTCGGTTTCGCTGTATCAAATATCAACAGCCCTAAGCTTGTATCACTTAGCTCGGCTGATATCACGTCATGGGCAAAGTCGGACGCCGTAACATGGCTTGCTGACAGCTTTGTACACGGTATAGCAATGTTTGCTGAGATTCGCTGATACGTGTCAGAGACTAGAAGTGACTTCACTTGCAGGCATGATGCGAGTAGCGCACTTACGAGTAATCTCGTTTGTTTGTTCTGCATGGGTACACAACGAAGTTAGAATTCCGAGCATCGTAAATGGTGAGTCACCATTATGGCATTGCTGTGCTTACCTCCGATTCCTGTTCGCTGCAAAGGGGACTTCTCCATCTCAATTCCCATTTGTCAGAAGGAAGCAAATCCTCAAAGGTCGTGGTCCTAGACACACTGGCAAATTCTAGCAAGTGCGACTGATGTAGATCGTCATCCATATCTCCTTCAAACCATTGGCTTACTAAATCGCCGAAACTCCCGAGCTCATATTCATTGAGGGTCTTGCGTTGCGTGCTTCTCTCCCACGGTACGTAAAACTCGCCAACAACGATAAATCGAGCTTTCTTGTAATCCCAACATCGCAATTGGCATAGTATATCGCAGATGCGTCCTTGATCTTGATTAATATCTTCAGAGTCGTACCATATCGGCCATCCATTTGGAATACCACTCGGAGGTAGCGGTACTGGGTTGGAAACTATTTCTTGAATTGCTCTGGGAAGATGGTAACACCATCGCATCATCATCCAGCTGTGTGTGACGTTTTCTGTCATCTGAGTATCAGATAAACCAGTAGGTCGCTCTTGTTCTTCACTGAACCAAACACTATTAGCCTCGCGAATAAACGAGATGAGCTCTTCATGGCTAACTTGGTCATTATCGACCTCGCACACGGTACTCGCAGTTGTATTTGTCGTCGTGCCACTCAATGATCCAATTGTTTCAATAAGTAAAGCTTCCGTAAAGACCAAATCACCAGGTGAAGGATGAGAAGCCTCTGCCATACGATGCAAATGCGCAAAATCATCAGGTGATATATCACTCTGTAGATTTGACAATTTTAACTTCGAAGAATCGGACTCATGATCTGCTACTCCAATATTTGAGTCGTTTCCATGGGATTGCCGTTTTCGAACCTTCTCAATCAATGCCAAAACGGCTCCTAAAGAGTATGACGAAATCTTGATACCCACATTTGTCAGCTCACCTTGAACATTGAGACGAGTTAATGAAGTTGCCAGAAACTTTGTAGATTTGCCGTTTCTTTGTCGCTCGAGAACCAATTGCTGATCACCCGTAACTCGAATACTAAAATCTTCTACTACTTGTCGCTTCGCTGATTCACCTGTCAAAAAGTTTGAAAATACTGGCCACGTACTGCTGATAGCCCCAAATCTTTCGTTTCGAAGACTACTTTGCAAAACTGGTGCTTGAGTCGATGACTTGATTCCGATTTTCTCAGCATTAAGCATAAACTCAAGCGCTCGGACATTAACATACCGGTTCAATGCATGCACTTCAACTCCAAATCCATTCAAAATTTGCAATACTTCCGCTTCATCGTAACCAAAACCTATACTTGCGAATAACTGACCAAACGGGATCCAGATGCTTGTAGAGAGCTGTTCAGAGTTGTTGCGCTCCCAAAACGATATCACACTTGGCGCAATCAAAATTTTCACAGTTCCCTTTTTAACAAAAACATATTGTTTTCGCACCGATATGGTTCGATTCCGATTCCATGACAGATCACGACACAAAAATGTAGGTGTATGGCTGCAGCGTAGGATTGTAGCGAGTGACTCAAGAAAATGACCAGACAAGTGAAGTTGATACGCTTGTATGTCCAGGAAAAGTGTACTCTCTTTCTGGCTTGGCTTCGCAAAGCTCCATCGCCCAGAGATGAGTTTTTCTGGATAATCCTCAACTCCAAATTGCCACAAAGCTGGATCTCCAAATGCTCCAAAAACAACTTCTTCGATTGGTGATGCCTCAAGTGATGGTCTAAATCCAACCACTGCATTTTGAATAGAGCATCCACCGCTCCTGTCAGATGTGTCGTGAGATAAATTAATCGTGCCAACTCTCAAGTGTATGGACGCTGTTGGGCTGGATATTGCCATTTCTATTCCATCCCACGTGAGGTCGTTCATAAATCCGTGACTTTGAAGTTTACTTTCTTCGGTAGAATGCTGCTTTCCAGCGTTAATGGTGGTACCAGAGGTCAATAATTTGCTTAATTCACTTGCAGCGTTGATAATACCAAACGTGCGCCTCGCTATTAAGTCAAAGTGTTCTTTCGACAACTCAACTCTCAGTTTCGTGAGTGAAATGGCGATGCGGGATTTAATCTTGGGCGCAGCATCGAGAACGTTTAAGGACACATTGAACGGGCTCATAAATGTAACAGGTGTGCATGATTTATTCGGATGCAATCCAGCCTTCAGAATCACTTGCTCAAATGGACCAGTCAACGACGGAACATTGAATGTTTGATTGAGTGGCTCAATGCCAGCAATCATACCGTACACTTTGCCCAGTCGACAGCCAATTCGAAGTTCGGCGTTCCCAAAGCGATTCATTTGCCCCTTTGGCTGTCTTGGCAGCATTGTAGCATTAAATGGCGGGTATCCCAGGCCATCCAAACGGATTTCATTCCACACAGTTGAAGATATAGACGCCGATTCAATCACAAAATACGCAGAAGCCATTTCGTTTAATTGACCTGATATAAGTATCTGGGGGAGATTTTCATTTGGCAGAATCAATCGCAGCTGCCCCATTGCAATGGACACATAAACATTGTCCCACAACTCAGCGGTTTTATCAGTACGGGGAGACAGATGAATGTTTTCACTTGCAGTGAGCTCTTCATCAATCGGAATCAAAGGTGATTGTGGCAAATCTCTCAAAGTGTAGATAACGTCTGCAAGAGACGTGATACAGAGCAAGCTACTAGTCGTCAGGGTAATGTCCAAACTATCCAGAGATCCAGCAACAACACGACAGGGATGGCCGACTTCATTGTAGTTTCGAACAAACAAAGATAATAAAGGCATTGATCTACCTGGTGTTTCTGGCGCAACACTACTCCACGACAAAATAATTGGGACCTTCTGATCACGTGGCACATTCAGTTCAGG